>MU733164.1:3600-48147 GCA_026770625.1 Nicotiana glauca
GAACTCTGATTCTTCATCTCAAATTCTTTCTTAAAGTGTCCTAATGCACTATAATCATTAGGTGGCGACTCTCTGAATCCAAAACCCAATTCCCAAACGGGAATAGAGTTGTCTTTCCTAAATGTCGTAAACCTGATTTCTCGCTCTTTAGGGGGGAAAGGGGCATCAACACCAACCTCCATAAAGTATCTGCGGACATAGCCGCTCCATCGCCGGTCTGAGTCACAATGCCTGGCTGAACTGCCACAGCTGGTTGAACCACTGGAACCTGAGCCTGGGGAGCTACCTGCTCCGGAGTACGTGTAGCAGGAGTCTGAACTCCTCCTCCAGCCTGAGAAGTGGCTGGTGCTACTGGAAGAAAACCCACTCGAGAGACGCTCTCCATAAAGCCTACCAACCTGACCAAAGCGTCCTGAAGAACTGGGGTGGCTATGAACCCTTCTGGGACCTGAGCTGGGCCCACCGAAGCTGCTGGGGCTGGAACCTCCTCGTCATAATCAACATGAGGCTCCACCTCTGGGGCTGCTGCTCGGGGCTGAGCTCTGCCCTTGCCTCGGCCTCGGCCTCACCCTTAGCCTCAACCTCGCCCTCTGCCCCTCGTAGGAGCTGCTGGGGGCTCGGGCTGCTGCGCGGTAGAAGAGGAAGCACGTGTTCTCGCCATCTGCGAAAGAATAGAGTATAAAGGCAATCAGTATTGAGAAACAGAATCGCACGACAAGAAAGAACAAAAGTGAAATTTTCCTAACTTTGTAGCCTCTCGGGGATAAATACAGACGTCTCTGTACCGATCCCTCAGACTCTACTAAGTGTGTCCGTAAGTCGTGAGACCTATGTAATCTAGTGCTCTAATACCAACCTGTCACGACCCGGATTTACCACCCTCGGGAGTCATGATGGTGCCTACTAATAGGAGCTAGGCAAGCCAAGTTAATTTAATTCTTTTAGTAACTATCGATCATTCAATAATAACAATACACAGTATGATAAAGCGGAAGTCTCAATATATAATTAACTGAAAGAAATGCGGAAGTTTAACAAAATCCTCTACCCAAGAATTGGAGTCATAAACTCACGAACGTCTAATGAAGGCTAAATACAATGTCTGAATAAAAACATAATTTTGTTTGTCTCGGTACAAAGGATAACAAACAAAAGTAAAGATAGAAGAGACTCCGGGCCATATGGACGCCAGCAAGGCTACTTCGGGATCTCTGGGCTGAAGACAACTCCCAAAATTCCTACTGCTGTGCAAAAGCTGGTCCGGCTACGAAATCTGTGCAAAAAGATGCATAGAGTGTAGCATCAGCACAACCGACCCCATGTGCTGGTAAGTGCTTGGCCTAACCCCAGCGAAGTAGTGACGAGGCTAGACTAGACTACCAAACAAACCTGCGCAGTTCAATACATATATTTGCAATAGAAGAGAATACATAAATTAACCAGTCAAGAGGGAGGGGGAGCATACTGTAGGGGCTGTAACAGTTTAGAATGCAAAATCAATAAATAAGGAATGAAACGGTACAACTACAATGTCAACGAGAGTAGGAAAAAAACAGTTGCATGGCACCATCCTTCATGCTTCTACTCTCATTCTCACCAAAACAATCATATAAAGTGAACGGCATCAACCTTCGTGCTTTCCTTCACATAAACAATCATATCATGGCAGGGGATGACCCTTCGTGCATTAGTAATCAAAACATGGCACGGAATGTTCCTTCATGCATTAATAATCAAAACATGGCACGGAATGTTCCTTCGTGCATTAATGATCAAAAGATGGCACGGAATGTTCCTTCGTGCATTAATAATCAAAACATGGCACGGAATGTTCCTTCGTGCATTAACATATCCTCAACACAAATCGTGCACGGCATCAACCTTCGTGCTTTATCACTCTTCCTCACCCAAGCAACAATCGCAACCAATGGGGCGAGGGGATAGACAAATAGTAATATAAGTCCCGGCAAGGAAAACACAAGTAAACAGTTAAATCCCGGCAAGGGAAAAACAACAATAACTTTCACATCCCGGCAAGGGAGATAATCACTATACGAATACAACCCGGCAAGGGAATAATCACATTTCTTTCTCTTTCTTTCATTTCTTACTCAATAATTAATTTATCATTCGAGCCAACACTCTAAAGAGTTCACAAATCATAGTTCTTTCTCATACTCTTCACATTATATATAAATCATCAATTACACAAGGAAGAGTCACAACAAAATTAGAATAAGCACAAATAAGGACTCACGGTCATGCTAGACACCAGTGTATAGATACTCGTCACCATGCCTATACACCGTACTCGACAATTAGCAATTAGCAAACAATACTCTAATCCTATTCCCTCAAGCCAAAGTTAGATCAAACGCTTACCTCAACTCTCACGGCTAAATCAATCTACAACGACCGCTTTCCCTCTCGAATTCAGCTCCAACTCAATCAAATCTACGAAATAACGACTTTACAATATCAATAATAGCTAAACAAATCAAACCCAATGCCTAAATATAGATTTCTAAGCTTTCTTCTAAAAATTCCAAAATCGCCCCCGGGCCTGCTTGGTCAAAACACGAGGTTCGAACCAATTCCATATCACCCATTCCCCCACGATCCTGAACACACAATTTGTTTTCAAATCCAACCCCAGAACGAGGTCTAAATCAAACAAAATTGAAAAGCCCTAACTCTACCCATTTCCCCCAATTTCAACCTAGATTACATGATTTGAGCTTAGGAATTTGATAATTAATGATGGAAAATGAAGAAAACAAGTGGGAATTTACTAACCCAAGTGGTCTTGAAGAATGAGGGCTTCAATGGACTCCTAAGTGCTTGAGGAAGAAGAGAGATCGTGTGTTTTTGAATGAGACCCGTAGCTACTGTTTCTGAAAACTTAAAAAAATCACTGGGAAAAATTGCCCTTCGCGTTCGCGGGAACAGTGTCGTGTTCGCGAAGGGTAACTGGGCAAGGCATCGCGTTCGCGATTGGAATTATGCGAATGCGGAGAAGAAAGATGGGGGGGGGTCCAGGACTTAGTCTATGCGAACGCGTGGACACCTACACGAACGCGATGAAGGGAGCCTTATGAACTATGCGAACGCGATGAGTAAAATGAAGGCTAAGTATTCTGAGTCAAAATACTCTACGTGAACGCGAGGAGGTGATGCGAACGCGATGAAGGATAAAGCTAAAGCTTTGCAAATGCGAGAGGCATAGTGTGAATGCGAAGAAGAAAATCAGTGTGCACCTGTTGCAGATTTTCTGCAATCTTCCTAAGTCCAAAACTACCCCGAACACCTCCGAAAACACTCCCGAGCCCTCGGGTCTCCTAACCAATCACACACACTAACTCGACAACATCCTATGAACTTAACCGTGCGATCAAATCACCAAAATAACATAAAAACGAGGAATCAAACCTCAAAATCATCACTTTTTCATCAAACTTCATAAACTTTCATTTTTTGATATTTAGTTCCGAAACATGTCAAATGACATCCGATTTCAACCAAATTTTATAGGAAGCGCTTAAACCACATATAAGACCTGTATCGGGCGCCGGAACCAAAATACGAGCTCGATACCAACAAGTTATAATTCATTTTAACTTTAAATTTCTTTAAAAATTTCAGAAAACAATTTCTTTTAAAAATTCATTTCTCGGGCTCGGACCTCGGATTTCGATTCCGGGCATACGCCCGAGTCCCATATATTTCTACGGACCCTCCGAGATTGTCAAATCACAGGTCCGGGTCCGTTTACCCAAAATGTTGACCAAAGTCAACTTTAATTATATTAATATCAAAATTCATCAATTTTACACCGAATTCATATTTAAGCTTTCTGGCTACGCGCCTGGACTGCACACGCAAATCAAAGTGACTAAAAGTGAGGTTTTCAAGGCCTCAAAAGCACGGAAAAGAGAGAAAACATGTGATGACCCTTTGGGTCATCATAGGGATGAGCCATTCTTATACAGACTCTATGCAGATCAGTTGGTGCGGAGATGTGTTCCTGAGGAGGAAATGAGTGCCATACTTCATAACTGTCACTCCTCACCATACGGAGGTCATCACGGTGGAGAGAGGACCGCCCAAAAAGTGCTACAATTAGGTTTTTATTGGCCAAAATTGTTTAGGGATGCACACGCCTTTGTTAAATTGTGTGACAGGTGCCAAAGAACCGGAACGATCACAAAGAAGCACGAGATGCCGCTGCAAAACATTCTGGTAGTGGAGCTTTTTGATGTTTGGGGAATTGACTTCATG
The DNA here is from genome assembly GCA_026770625.1 of Nicotiana glauca. Taxonomy (NCBI): domain Eukaryota; kingdom Viridiplantae; phylum Streptophyta; class Magnoliopsida; order Solanales; family Solanaceae; genus Nicotiana; species Nicotiana glauca. The sequence continues at coordinate 7,879 of MU733164.1, forward strand.
GGACCGTTTCCACACTTTAATGGTCATAGGTACATCTTGGTGGCAGTCGACTATGTATCCAAGTGGGTTGAGGCCATTGCTCTTCCCACTAATGATGCAAAGGTTGTGGTGAGCTTTGTCAAGAAGCACATCTTCACACGCTTTGGAACTCCCATAGTGTTGATCAGTGATGGAGGAACGCATTTCTACAATAAACTGTTGAACAATGTTCTTGCAAAATACGGAGTCAAGCACAAGGTCTCCACTTCCTATCACCCCCAGACGAGTGGTCAAGTGGAAGTGTCAAACAGAGAGGTAAAGCAGATTCTTGAGAAAACATTAAGTGCAAATAGAAAAGATTGGGCCGGGAAGTTAGACAACGCATTATGGGCATATCAAACTGCATACAAGACTCCCATAGGTGTTTCTCCGTATAAATTAGTGTATGGGAAGGCATGTCACTTGCCCGTCGAACTTGAACACAAGGCCTATTGGGCAATAAAAAAGTTGAATATGGATGGGGACTTAACTGGAGAGAAGAGGTTGCTGCAACTCAACGAGCTGGATGAGTTTCGATTGCATGCATATGAGAATGCCAAATTGTATAAAGAGAAGACTAAGAATTGGCATGACAAGCACATTCAACATCGTGAGTTTGAGCCAGGGCAAGAAGTTCTGTTGTTCAATTCGAGGTTGAAGCTTTTTACCGGAAAGCTTAAATCTCGTTGGTCAGGCCCTTTTGTTGTGGTAAGTGTGAAGCCTCATGGAGCTGTAGAATTGTGGGATATGAGTTCAACTGGTACTTTTTTGGTGAATGGTCAAAGGATAAAACACTACTGGGGTGGTGACTTTGTACCTCACAACACCTCGGTGGACTTGACAGATGCTTGAAAACGTGTTGAGTCGTGCCAAGACATTAAATAAGGCATTGGTCGGGAGGCAACCCAACGATAGTAGTAGTGTTTTATTTTGTATTTTGGCATACTAACTAATGCAGATGAAGAAGGGTGGGTGAAAAGACCATCGACCGAGAGCAATACAGGTGAAAAAAGTACAAAAAACGAACGCCCAGGAGCGCGACTTCGCGCTAACTTCGTGCAAGAGTTTGCGCAACTGGGCAAACATTCTGCCTGAGAAGCACAATCGCACACGAAGGGAAGCGCGAGATCGAGCATATGTTCGTGCACCTCACTGTCTGGAACGCGCGAAGGACGCGCGAGTTAGCGCTAGTGTTCGCGCGAGCCCGTCAAAATTCCGACATTTTTGTGTGTTTTTTTAGTTTTTCTTCTTATTTTTTTATTTTTTATTTTATTTGTTTAACCTTTAGACTAAAATTAACCCACCCCTTCTCATAAACCACGAACCCCCCCCCCCATCTCATTCTCCCATTCATACAAAATAAAATATAAAAAAAAAACCTCATCTCCCCCATCCCTCCTCCAAACGATCCCAGCCCCGAATCCAGTACACCAGCCCACGACCCCACCCCTTCAAGTTCAATAGAATCTTCCCCATTCTCCATCACCACAGGTATGAGCCCTAGGTTCTTTCTTCTCCTTTTTTTTTTTCCAGATTTGTTTGTTGTATTCTTATGCTATATTGTAGGAGTTGTACTTAGATGTTGTGTAGAAATTGGTGCAATGTGTTGTGGGGTTGGTATGTGGTATGTCTGGGCTGGGTGGTACTTCGTTGGTGCTATTGTATGAGATTTTGTGGGGGATTCTTGTTCTAAACAGCTTCAAAGGTATTGTGAGGGCCTAATGCCCACAAGGTGTTTGTGGAAAGCTCCCAATGAGAATGATTATATAGTTGTGACCAATTTTGCGTGTGAAGTCTGAGTAACCGCATTAAGTCACAACATTTTTGTTGGGCTGGGCTAATGTATTCCCGTTTTGCAGGTATCATGGCACCATCGCGAAAGCGCCAAGCCACAGGTCCATTATCAAGTCGCCAAGCTAGCACATCTAGGACATAAGGGGTAGCCCCTGCACGCCCCTATGACAGCAGCAAGTTTGTTTCAGCTGAGGCTCAGGCCCACTTTGCGGAGAAGGCCGCTAGAAAGCCAATTCCGGAGAGGGGCATTGACATCTGGTCTGTCAAGAAGCGCTGCCCCCACATGTATTCAGAGTTGATGGCGAGGGGTTTGCAGGCCTTCATTGATAAGGCAGGGGAGGCCAATGCAATGGTTGTGAGAGAATTCTATGCTAATCTGCCTGAGCATATCGACAATGTGGTCACGGTACGCCGCAAGGTGGTAGATGCCTCCATTGAGGCGATACGCACAGCATATTAGTTGCCCAATCCTCTACCTGATAATACAGACTTTTATGAGTATGGAAAAAATCCAACAGACGCCAAGTGGGAGCGCTTCTTTGATGAAATTTGCACAATCGAAAAAATGGTAGAGTGGCTGGAACACGGTGAGAAGTTCCACTCCTCTGTCTTGACTCCAGAGGCGAAGAGCTGGTTATATATGATTAACAGTTGCCTTATTCCCTCCAAAAATACTACAGAGGTGAATGGACACCGAGCTCCAATGATTTGGTGTTTCATCAAGGGTCTTCCCTTCGATATGGCCAAGGTGATCCACGACGAAATGTTTATCCGGAGCTCCCAACGCAGGTATGGGTTCTTTTTCCCCTCTTTGGTAACTAATCTTTGCAGGCAAGTGCAGGTGCCCGAAAATCTTTGTGTGGACGGGCTGGTAAAAAAAAGCCACAAGATCCGACCGGAAAAGAGCACACCAGAGCTAGCCCTAGTAGCAGTGGCAGGTGGAGAGGATGAGAGTGGATTTGATGCATCGGAGGGCAAGGAGGCTAAACAAATGAATGTGGAGGGAAAAATGCAGGCCCATGCGCCCAACGCAACAGCTGCAGCACCGTCAGGAGCAACGTCCTCTTCAAGAACTGCCAGGGTGGCCTCGTTCACAGCATTGGAACAGGAAGTAGCTGGGCTACGCTCCTCAGTGACTGATTTGGGCATCCGTGTGGACGCGATGGATGACCGACAAGCCAAGTCGGAGAGAAAGTTCATGGGTTGGCTGCGAGCTCTGGGGCGTGCGTGAAACGTAAACCCAGACACCGTCTCCAACCAGGAGTGAGACTTCAGGGAAGTTCCCTTACTTCACTGTTCTTTCAATTTTAAGCCATAAGGACATGTCTTTATCGTTAAGTGTAGGGTGGGGGTACTTCATTGTATGTATGTAGTTGTATCAATTGATTGTTGGTTTTGTTTTGTTTTGGTTGTTTGACTTTGATATTGTTGGTGTTAAATAGGGATCATTAGTTTAAAATAGATAGGTAGATCGGCCCGACGATGGATCCCTTTCGACGGGGTTCTTGAGGGACTGAGTCGAGAGATCTAAAAAAAAAATGAAAAATTGTAGGCTCTTCCTGATGACGGATCTTGTAGGCAATTTTCTTGAGGGAAGTTAGTCTAGAGAAAACAACAAAAAGATTTTTTTTTTGTATTTTTTTTTAGGTAGTGTAGCAACTCGCCCTTGGTTTTTATTTATACCACGGTTCTTTTCCAAGGGTTTAACTTGTACCGGGTGTAGGTAGTTTCTATTTTTATTTTTTTACTTGTAGATTAGGTTAATGGGCTACAAGCTAGAAAATTCAAAAGAGAACCCATAACGTTAACACACCTGAACACAATAGACCCTAGAGTGTAACACTTAGTCTTGTTTGTTGAATCTCACTAAAGTGTTGTATGTTTGACTGAATTGAATGCTCGTAATGGAGTATCTTGAGGAGCTGATCTGAAACGAGTCATGTGCCATGTGTGGTGAGGTTTTGTGTAGTCCATGTTGTGTACTTGTGTCTAAAACTTGCCCGGTATGTGAGTTGAAGAGAAATTTTAGGTAATGCTCGGTTTGAAAGATGATTTTAGGATCTCTTTGATCTTTTTGAGCTTAACTTATCACAAATAAAATTCATCCCTAGTTAACCCTTTTGAGCCTATGGACTTTTCTTTAGCACCCACATTACAAGCATATATCCTTTTTGTTCTTATTTGATATCTTTGATCTTTTTTCCTCTTAAAGCACTTTAATTGTGAAGTGAGCGCTAAAAGAAGTAAGAAGGGACTAGCGTGGGGTGGATTTTGAGTGGAACCAATGAAAGAAAGATGGGTGCACTTATATTTGTAAAATAATACACCACTAGCAGAAATTGAAAAAAAAAGGAAGGAAAATATTGGTGAATAAATTATTGTCTTGTTCTTGCTAGTGGGGTATAAATTAAAGTAGTGCTTAAAGAAAGAGGGAGAAACTTTGGGGTGATATTGTTTGTGATATTGAAGTAGGGATTGAAGAATTTGCACTCAAAGTGATTATGTGATGTGTTAAAGTGCTTAGGAGGGTGAACCACTATTCCTAAATATATCCTACCCGTCCCTTAGCCCACATTATAACCATAAAAAAGTCCTAATTGATTTTAGACCGAGTGAGCCTACATTAGTAGAGATTTACATTAAGGGTAAGCTTATGGTACCAATTGCATGCATGTGACTTCTTTTGTGAGGGTGAGTGATTTCTTTGATATATGTGAGCATATGATTCGATTGTGTGGATTGGTTTCAATTTTCGTTGATGTGATTGTGAGGGCATATGATTCGTGACGAAAAAGCAAGTCTTGACTTCTGTGTAGAGTACTTTGAGGAAGTGTGAATATTGCATGGCACTTGAGAGTCGACCTTTGAGGCTAGGATAGTTCACTGCTAGGCGTAATGTACATAAATTGTTCTGGGTGTAATGCGTTAGGGGAAATGGTTGAGTGAAGGAATCTCTAGAGAGTATAGTTTGATTGCTCGAGGACTAGCAATGAATTAAGTATGGGGTGCTGATAATAGGTTAAATCTAGGTGATTTAGCTATTGTTTATGCTTCCGCAAGATTATATTCCAATGTTATAATATGGTTAATTGATGAAAAATAGGCTCTATTTGTGAATTGTATACATTGCAGGATGAGGAGCTTATGTGATGCTTTCAAGAGGCTATTGGAATGATTTATGAGCAAGAACGACCCCTCGGAGCTGAGTGCGCGCAAGGACGAGACAAAGAAATGGAAGAAATGATGGCCCAGATGCGCGAGCTCATGCGCGAAGTCGCGCGTGTTAAGGAGCTGGAGGCAAAATGATGCGCGAAGGAAGCGCGAGCTCGCGCTAGGCCAGTCCGGAAAAGAGTTATTCAGGGGTAAAATTGAAAATCTGGAGAGAAAACCACTTAACCTATATAAAGTCAAGCTCGCCCAAGGTTAAATTATCAAGTTTTTCATAGGCTAGTGCAAGGTATCGAGAGGCAAGAGGCAAGAAGGATATTTGACCATCAAGTTCTTCTTTTCTTTCATTTGTTTTTGCTATTTGTGATGAAGCTAAAACCCATTGTTCTAGGGTCATGGGTAAAACATGAAAGTTGATGTTTGACGTTTAATTTGACGAAGTTGGTTTGTCATATTGGATTGTTTATTTAATTCTGATTTTAATTATTTCGCTGAGTAGCTAACAGTGAAATACTATCTACGAATCTAGAGTTGAACTCGAAAGTGGGAACTTTAGATTGCATATAGAATTGAATAGAGCAAGTTCTTGAGCCCGGTCCTCGGGGAACGGATTCGCAATTGGGATAGACATATACCCAATTGCCTTGCTTGGTTGGAATACAGGAATTGTAAATGCATTTTTATTAATCTTAATTCCATAGACATATAGGCATTGAGTTAGCTTGAATAGGCGAGTAAGAACTCGACAGATTCTTATGAGTAATATAAACCCTGTCAATCAACAATCCAGATAAATCGATTAGTCGTTTTAAGCCAAGAACACAACACGATTGTTAACTAGCACGTGACCCTGGAATATCTTCTCCTACTGTTTGTTACTTGAACTTGCTATTCGTGTGGTGAATTGCTCTAGTTAGATTATTTCTTGATAGTTTAGGTAGTAAAACAATTACATCTCGATTTTGTGAAAAATCTCTTGGATAAATAAAGTAATTGAGTTTGAATCAGTCAACAGTTAATCATAAATCTTCGTGGGAACGATACTCTACTCACTACCCTATTACTTGACGATCACGTGCACTTGCGTGAGTGTTTTTGGTCGCAACAGTTACAAATAAAAACTTCAGTTATAAATCATAAACTTTAGCTCTAGAGCTGAACTTCAGGCCCGGCTACTAGAATGCTGAAGTTTTGCGCGATTGCCTTTGCTACTTCAGCCCCGTATGCTGAAGTTATGCGAAAAAGCGGATACATTTGAAATATTTTTTGCAAAGCGAGCACAAGTTAAGACGTGACACAAAAAGAGAGTATAGATGCAAATGCCCCAAAGGTAAGAGAGTATATCAAATTTAATATTACATATTGTATACAAGCAAAATATATTCGATATAGACGGCCACAATTTTAACTTCAAAATAATATATTAAACTAGGATAATAAGAACAATAAAAAACTATCAGATGATAATATCTAAGTGATTTGCCAAAAGAAGTTCAATTCAACATAAAGAAAGAATAGTGAGAAGAGGACATATAGCAGTAATATATGAATTGTTTTAACCCAAAGTTGAGAAGAAAGATGAGCAAAAATGGAGAGGTCGAGACACCTTTGCAACATTGCTGAAGTTTCTATATAAACACCACTAAGAGGTCGTTTGGTACAAGGTATAAAAAAGTATAAGGGTGGTATAAAAATTTAATACTATCTTAATACTCTGTTTGGTTAGCAAATCAGATATAAGTTATCCCGGTGTTAATTTTAATACTGGGATAACTTATACCTTATAGAAGGTGGGGTAATTAGCACCTGTTAAACTTATACCTTCTTCTTAGAAATTATGCATTTGTCATTCTTAATACAACATACCAAACGATGAATAAACAACAATTTCGGTATAATTAATCTCAGCATAACTTATCCCAATATAACTTATACCGGCATAACTTATACCGGTATAAATCGTATTCCAACCAAACGACCCCTAAGTGTATAGTTCGATGATTGAGATCTCTTTATCTTTAATCAAATGTCTTAGATTCAAATTCTAAAAATAGAAATTATTTTAATTTACTCTCATTAAGATTATCCGACATGCATTCAAATTAGATGGACAAGTAAATTTCACGTGCAAATGTCGAAGTCATTAAAGTCTCTTTAGTCTCTAACATACTCAAATAGCATATCATTGCAAATTAGCAATGCATTATTTTAGCTAGCAAAGACAGTCGAGACATGGGTGGACTGATGTTTTATACTAAATACCTAATAAGAGGGGATGATTTATGTGGTGTCTACTTTTTTGCTTGCACAAATTATAGAAGGATTTGGTTCTTCTACGTGTTCCTTATACTATTGTTGCGGAATAATAAATGCGGAATGGACACAAGTATTTTTACTAGTAGCGGACCCAAGATTTTGTGCAAGCGGATTCAATCTTAAAAGTATATAACTTTAGTTATAAAATAGTAGTTGTCAAGTGGGTTCAAATAAATATTTATACAAAATTTACATAGCTTTAATCCTAATTTATATATATACACAGTACTATTTTTTTGTGATGCGGGTTCAACTGAACCCGCTAGCCACTGCTTGGGTCCGCCACTGATTTTTACGTGAAAAACATCTGGCTCAAAAGGTAAAAAAACCATGACCTACTACCCATTAGGATTTTTCCCAATACTTCACTAAATCACTGAGCCAAAAACATCATTTACAAAACTCTTTGTAAACCTAAGGATCACCTCTAACCCTTTGTAGCAACCAACCTCTATCTGTTGGGACAACTTCAAGTTAAATCTAACTTGAATATAACACTCAGAGTACCTAGTACAATTGCTTCTAGATAAAGCTGAAAGGTACAACTCAAAAGTCCTACTACAAACTAGAATAAAAAACAGATACTTGGAATTGGTTCTTCTATCTGGTTCATGTAACTTCAGGTTCACACACTTGAATCACACAAGAATTGCTTGCAAAATGCCTTGCTATTTTTCTCTCAACTCACGTTTAACTTCAGCGTTTGTGCGTACATGTAAAATGAGAACTTTCCGAAATATATAGAGTTAGTAGAATAGGAAATAACTAGAGTTCTAATGTTATATTCTTCCATGGAAGAAGAGTTCTAATTATTTTCAACTTCTAACTCCTCCCTTATCTACGATAGAGTTCTCTTTGAGTAAGGATCCTTCTCCTTACCACTTATGCAACTTTTGCGTTTAGAAGATATCAGATATAACCACTTAAGCTTATCTCCTTCATGTGCATGCATTATGCTCGAATCTACCCATGTCTGTGTACACTGTGTATAGACCTGGTTTATGCTTGAGTTCCTTCGTGTATCATCAAAACAAACTTCACTTAGGCCAACAAATTTTTCCTTTTTGATGATGACAAACGTTGTGCTTTTCATAAGCTTAAGCCCTGTTTCAACTTAGCTCAACATCAACACATTATTAGAACACTTTCCTTTTTAAGGTCACAAATCATCAAGACCAGGTTCATTAGGTTATAAACATCACAGTCCAAAGTAAAAGGCACAATCGATCTTCTCCCTTTTGGCATCATTAAAACATTGCATAATTATGTTAGATAATCAGATTTTAATAGATATCAATCATGGCCATTGAGGCTACTACAAATGCAATCATGGAGTCAAGCATCATATATCAATCTAATGATATTAGTTATCTAAGAAGCATCAACAAACAGTTAGAGCACAAAAATAGTTGATTAACATTGATGCTAGTCATCCACAAAGCATAAAGAAAAATAAAGATACTAGATCATGAGCAAAAAGATCAAAAAAAATTCATCCGGGTCATTGGTTTGTCTAACTAGGCTAGGAAAGTTTTAAGGCTGGGAAGGACCAGGTTCTTGGTTTCTGGCCGGAAGTATCTTTAACATATCATGAAGAATGCTTTCATTCTTCTCATTCTCTTATGCAAGCTCAGCTTTGAGAGCATCCCTCTCAGTTTCTACTTCAACTAACATCTTCTCCAGCCTCTCAATCTTAGCATCCTTAGCCCCACTCTTTTATCAAGGCTCTCACTTTGCTGTTCTCAAGCACCTTCTTTGATGAACCAGGTTCTTAAGCATCAACATGGACTTCATATTCTCAAGCAGTCAAGGTATTTGATCCAAAATGATCCTTGCTTATACTAACATCCCATTTCTTTAAGGGAACCTTGAAGTGATCAAGTACAGTGATGAAAATAAAATCATAGAGTATGGCATGAGTTTTGGTGCCATTTAGAACCCTATCAAGGAGCTGGATAATAAACCCAGGCCAATTGATCTGCCTCCCACTATCCAGGTATTCCATAAGGACTAAGTCCATGAATGTGGCAATATGCCTTCTTTCCTGCATGGGCAGCACAACCTTGTTAACAAATTCAAACAACACATTGTGGCATGGCTTCATCTCACTTTTGTATATAGCCTTGGGCTGAAGCTTTTCCTTATTGTCAACAAACTTTCTTGTAATGGCAAGTGAAGCGGGGAGGTTTTCTAGGCTTGGACATTTTAACTTTTTGTAATTATTATACCCTACAGCAGGTACTACCAGAATTTCTCCCAATTCATTGTCATTAAAGCTCACAGTCACCCCTTTGACCACACTGGTGACTCTGTCATTTTTTATCTCGCAATTTGCCATGAACTCCACAATCTCAATTCTGGCAAACTTTCCATCCATTTGAAGGAGTCCTTCCAACCTTGCAGTTGTAGTTTTTCCAGCAACATCATCATGTCTTCCTCCTCCAAGTACCTGAGGAGTCCACCCTTCAAAATGGTTCTTTTCCCAAACTTAACCATCTTGTCTTGCTCTTCATCAGATTCCTCTTCTTCTTCCCTCTTTTCTTCCTCCACTACTTTCACTTTTCTAGACTTCTTGGCATAGCTGGTTCTTTTCTCCAAGGTAGAAAGCTCTGCAGACTTTGTTTTCGAATGAGACTTTTTTTGGAAGTCTTATTTTCTTTGTCTTTGGAGTCTCAACCTCCACCTCTTCTGCCTCCTCTTCATCATAAAGGACTAGGTCCATCTCCTCAATTTCATTTGCTTCAAGTGGCTCACTCACTTTTTTCTTTCCCTTTGCAGCAACTTTTCTTTTACTTTCTTTCAAGGCCTTTTCAAGTTCAGCCTCACTATGATTCTTCTGACTCCTTTTAACTCTTCCTCTTGTAGGAGTAGTCTCCACAGGGATAGAAGAGGCAGCCTTTCTCTTTTTGTTTGCCCGAGCAATTTCAAGGATTTTAACTCCTGAACTCTTCTTCCTTTTTGGATTATAGCTATCAGAGACACGCTTCAGTAGGTCTTCGGGGGGTTCCTGTTCTGATGGAACAGGTTCTTCAACATTCTTCCCCCAGCATAACCAATCCCTCAACAGCTTCTCTGGACCCACTACCCCTTTTTCTCTCAAACTTTCTTCTCTCTAGTAGATTCCTCACTCCACATTACCATAGCTCTTTTTTCTTCGGTCAAACCAACATGAGTGGGTGAAGAAGATTCAACCACTCATTTGCACATTCCCCTCACATCACCTTGAGCACCCCACTCTCTTTTTCTTTTTTCTTTTTATCTTTACCACCAATTTTTTCAGAGTTAGTGGTTTCAACCCGAACTACAGTTCCTACCAGAACGAACCTATTTTCCATATTTTCAGCAACCTCCGAAATTATTCTAGATATAATTTTAGGACCAGATGTTACCTGCTCTGTTTCAGAAGAAACAGTTTTTTCCCTCAATAGCAAATTTAAGTGATTCTTCAGATTTTTAGAGTTCTTGTGCCTGGCTTGCTTTCAATTGTTCATCTAACTTCTTGTCTCCTTTTCTTCACGTCACAAAACTAACAAATGCGGGATGTCTAAGATTTTCAATGCAAATAAGTTAAATTCAATAATAAACATTATTGATCTATAAATAAATAAAAATATTGGCCTAGTAGCCATTGGCTAAATGTACCACATGAGTCGTCAAAAGATCTAAGATCCTTCCTGGAAAGAGCATTACGCAATCAAATTAAAAGTATATTAGTACAAGCTTCCAACGTATAATTGATAATAGTACTGCTTGAGTCACCGTAGAAAGCATTTTAAATTCTATTCAACATTTAGACAAACACACATACGTCATCATAAAGTTAGGTCATTTATAAGGCAACTGCATGTTAATTTCTATATATACATAGAGTTAACGTCATATGCATTAAAAATGTAAAAATTATTAATACAATTAGGTCACTTAGTAAATAATTAAAGATATATCTTTTTATACATATTAATTCACAATCTAATAAAAATGATAATTAATTTGTTATCAGATATTAAAATTCACTAATAATGTTTTAAAAAAAATTACATTGTCATTGTAGATGTCTTAAATCCTAATTTGGTAACCTTGTAAAAATGGCAAGTTGGCGCAACCAACATGATATCATAGTTTCAACGTACTTAACTACAAATCCACACTAATGTATATAGCGTAAGTCCTTGTATAGTGTCGATACATTTTAACATGTAAAAGATTACTGACTTTATTTTTCAGGTTATTAATTACTCTATTTACTTTTCGAGCGACCTATAAGGTGAAAAGAATTAGTGTATACAAGCTAAAACCATGGAGTAATAATTTAAAGGGGTGGCTTTTTGGAAAATCTATCTTCAATTGTTTTGTTGATGAGACAAGAGAATATATATCTAGACATGAACAAATCTAACTGTGACAATTACCTTCTTCACAAGATTCTTGATTTTTCTTTTAATGTTTCGTCATGGATTTCCCTTGTAGAAAAGGATATAAAAAATTCTAACGCGGATCCATTAATGCAAGAAACAATCTTTTGTAAGTTTTTCTATTTTCAGGTCTCGAATTTGAAACAGTGCATCATAGTTTGGAGAATTTAATTAGTACATACGAATCATTTTTGCTAAAAACCTAATTCACGGGAGTCTCTTTTCTAAAATTCTGCCATGTGAATGATGATTTAATGATCTAATAAAATAAATTAAACTGCAAAATTTTGTACGTTATTTATATAATTAAAATACTAGCTACAAAAAGTAAAGCATGAGAATATAAAAATAAAAGGTTGGAAAGGAATATGAGGCCATTAGAAGAAATAACATATATGATGTAAGATCAGTGGAGAAGGTACCAATGGCATATCCCTTATTAGATTCGTAACTTGCCAACTCAACCCTCCATTTTTACTCTTTTTTCCTACTTTCGTTTTTCCTCCTACTTTACCCAAAATTCATCACATTCTCCCTACTTAAGTCATTACCTCACTCTTATTTTGTCTTCATAAAAACATCATCAATTTGTAAGACCTCTTGGCTAGTTTTCTTGGTTAGCAACTTCTCTTTTATCGAGATTTTTCGATGGAGGAAGAAGAAGAACTCTTACGTAAACAGAAAAGACTGGAACCGACAAATGAAGTAAACAGAAAAAACTGTAACCGTCAACTGAAAATAATGAAAGGGTGGCTGCAAAAGATGGTGCTTGTTTTCTAAGCATGTTGATAAGGTAATTGCCATGTTTGTGGTGATGGTTTTCTTGTCAAACTTAAGGGCAACTTCTAATCCTTTGGCATTTGGAGTCTATTGATGGGCTCTAGGTATTTGAATTATAGTTTTTTAATAATAAAAAGAGAATATATTAATCTCAAAGGCAAGGCAGATTATGCTAATTATCCTGTCCTTAGTTCTTATTGAGTATTTTATTAAATCTTGTGTGTTTGTAAGTTACTTAATGAAAAAACCTTATTTTATGTATTAAGGCCTATGGTCAGAATAATGATTTAGTGTTGTATTAATAATGTCTGAGTGTGGTTTGTTATTGTGATTGGTTTTTAAAGGTTGTATGTATGAAGCTTATACGTAGTACATTTGTGCTTTGAGCAGATTTATGAATGGTTGATAGTAATTGGATGCATTATAAACATTAGTTGAAATGTTATGTCATGCATAAAGAGGACATATATATAATCTTGTTTGAAAACGAAAGGGTTGATATATACTTATTCCATTCTCTCCTTATTACAATTTTTATACTCTCTTCAATCATGTCGTGATCAGTGACGGATCTAGAGGGTAAGATAAGGGTTTCGGGAACTTAGTAACTTTGGCACATACCTTGTATATATATATATATATTTAAAAAATCATTAAATACTTATTCGAAGTTTTAAATAATCTACTGATCAAAGGTTGTAAGGGCATACTGCTCTACATTCAGCCATACAACAATGACCTCGAAGTGATCTTCTTCTAGTTCCAAGACGAAATCCTACGGCCAATTGCTGGCTCTTAATAACGAAATATTAATTGTGAACCTAGTTATTAATTTGACATCACCATAAAAATTCATAAAATTTAAATTCTAGATCCGTTCTCCGATCATTATCATGAGTTGTTCCCCCTAAAAATTGAAATGACCTCTTTTTTTATTTTGACGTATTTTAATATAATACACATATAAAAATACTACCTATAGAACGTATAAAAAAAAAGAGTTGCATACATATATATCTTATGCTAGGAGTGGTAGTGTACTTTGTTTTGTCCATTATGATGTAATAAATCCAAATTCATTGTGTTAAGAGGATCTTATAACGCTTTATTTCCTTTATCCTATAAGTAAGAGGCATCGTTCATAAATAAGTTGCAATAACGATCTCAGCAAAAAGATGCAGTTATTCGTTAGCTCGTTGTTTAAATAGTCAATTACAGAATAAATTCATACCTTTGAAATTATACATTTGTACAATTGATCTGATATTTATTACACGTTGTTACATCAAAAAGTAATTCTCTCACTTGATAACCAAACAGCAATTTCAAAGAACAGAATTGGTGAACCATTTTATCACAAGAACCAAGGAAAAATTACGCGATACATTAAATATATATATTATATTCACTATTTGTAGTTATACTTTCAACAAAAGTTGCTACATTTGAATTTTATAGCAAATTCACAAAACAAGAGATCGGTTGTTTTGAACTGAAACAGGAGAGAAACAACCTTTTATACCTTAGTTGGTTAGAGCGCTTGCTTAGTAAGTAGAGGTCTTGAGTTAGACTCTTAGCAAAAGCATTTTATTTTTCTGCATTTCACATGGAGCTCAACGAATACACTCGATACGGGTTGTATCATACCTTTCTATCTAGGGCTGCTTATCAGACGGATCAGACGGTTATTTACGCATAATGGTTTGACTTATCGGTTATCGGCTTTGAAAATGTATTAATCTGCTAGCCACCCGATAAGATATGGGGATGATTGGTATCAATTTAGCTATTATCGGATGGTTATCGGACGGTCTATCGGCCAATTTGAATCTGTATTACAAAGGCCATTGGCAACATACTGATACAAATAATCTGAGGCATATTTAAAAGAGAAATTTTCAGAAACCACTATGTTTTAGTTGTTATTAGCTAGTTTTAGCTACCATTTACTGTATTACTTCATACAGATATATTTTCAGATTTTTTAGAGTGTATTCGATGTATTTAAGCTACTGCATACATGAATACAGTAGCATTTTTCGGCATGAGAAGGGGATTACAGCTAGACAAATTATTGTATTCGACTATATTCATGACGTAAAACAGCTAGACAAATTATTGTATTCGACTGTATTCACGACACAATTCATGATCTATTCAGTTGTTTTAAAATAGAAAGTGAATCAATTAACATAATAGACTCCTAATACAACTCAACAAACTCAATTATAACACACCAAATTTGCATTTTCGGGTATAAAAAAGATTCTCAATCAAAAAATACCCCAAAAACATAGCAATCTTCAGAGAAATTATATAATTACATTGAATACAGTTAAATACAAAAAAATACATGGAATACATGAAGTATAGCAGGTCATCTATAGTGCAAAAATATATGAATACATACTGCATATACATTTGAATATATATATATATATATATACATAAATTATATTAATTAGAAAAATATATGACTACATTCATGGAATATAGCGAGACAGTGAATACAATAAAATATATGGAATACATCGGGATACATTGAAATACAATGAAAAAAAGACAATGAATACATGAAAATACAACAAGATACATTGAAATACAATTAAAAAAAGGTAACATAATCTTCAAGCTCAGCGCCAAACTCCGTCGTCTTTGTTCAAGAACAACTGTAATGTCGTCTCGTAGAGAGGGACGCGATTCTGACTCGATATATCGTTGTTCCTGTTTCGATCAAGAACCCTAGGTGAGGAAACGTTTGTTAGGTTGGGTTTTTATGGAGATAGCAGAGGACCTGTGGGAGGCTGAAAAAGTGGGTGTTAAATGGAGAGGAGAGCTGAGATTGCAGTTAAAACATAACGGTTGTGGGATTAAATTAACATTGTGAATTGAGAGGCGATGAACACTTCTGTTAATTCCAACAGTGAGGCCACAGTTGTGTGCAGGGGCAGATACAAAAATCGCCATTGGCGATAGCGAAACAGAGAGATTCTTCAATGCAATAAAAATAGAGAGAGGATGGAGAAAAATCTAAAAGAATGAGAGAGAAAAATAATACAAAACGTATTTTATGTCTTAAGGGTAGGAAGTGACCATAAATAGATATTTGGCTATAAAAATCAAAAGTAGCTATAGAATATTATTTTTTAAAAGGGTATTTATTTAAAATAAATAAGGTATCAACCTTTTATATATGAGATAAAAATTCCTATTTAAAAGATACCATCACTACTCGCAACTCATGTTCATATAGATAAATAGTTTGTAAAAATATATATATGCTTATACTAATTTCAAGAAAGATTTACACCCAACTTCTAGAAATATGAAGCATACTTAAGGTTACAATGATACGGTGATACCACAGCTCCACAACAGGATATATAAAACTTTTTCAACATACTAATAGTATCGCAAGACAAAACCACTAAAGTAAAGGAGAAGACAGAAATTTATTGTCTGCTGCCATGGCTATGGCTGTAACTGACGGCTGGGTTATTATATTTGAGATGACATATGGATGAAACGAGGAAAAGATTAGAGAAGAGAATGGAAAGCGAGAGCGGCTGGGTTTTGTTATTGTTGTGGTGTTGTTGGTGCGTTGATTGTTGCCTCAACCTTCAGAGAGTAGAAAGTATGAGAGGGAGAGGCAATGCGAGAGGCTGGGTTCTGAGAAATTAGAAATTAGGAATTTAGATTTTAGGATTTTTAATAGTGGATAAGTGAAAGGAATATTTAATATACATATGGATAAAATTATAAAAATTCTTAATCGGTTAATGATTTATCCGATAAAAAAATTATTCGTCCCCAAACCAATAAGCCGTTAATAATAAAATTTCAATCATTTCATCACTCGTTAATCAGATAACCCAATATTAATAAGCCATTAAAATATTATTGCTATTCGATTTTTGATTTCGGTTTGACCCCTAGTTGTATGAACTGTAAAGGCCGTATTGCTTTATAAAAATTCCTCAAATACCAATAAGCTGGGTGAATGAGAGACCCTACAAACCACATAGGGCTAGAATAGAGCCTGGGGCAACGACCCATTAGCAAATGGGTTGATGAACTTTTTTGGTCAAGTTACGCATTTGGTTGGTCGATCAAAACTAATTATACCCGCTAGCTTAATACAGAAAAAAATATGTATAAAGTATGTATATGTTAGATTATTAAAAATATTTTTTTTCCCGCTATGTACTATACTATGTAGCTTTCCCTAACTCTTTTTTGTAGTTTAATAAATAACCCAAAAAATTCAATAGAAAAGTAAGAGCAAAAGTTTGAAAAATAGTAAAAGAAGGTTGCATATATACAAGAAAAAGAATACGATATAGACAGGCACAATAAACTTCCAAATATTACAACTAGAAAAATAAAAACAATTAAAAAAACTATTAGATGATAATATGTAGGTGATTTGTCAAAAGAAGTTCAAAACGAATTTTGTTGACATTTTTTACCCTCAAAATCGGATAACAATTGAATTTGTAAGTGATTTTAAGAATACGTGGATTAAATTTACAAAAAGTAATAAATTAAATTGTAATTGAAATAAAGTATGATAAAGTAAATTCAAACAGCACGAATTGAACAGTTACAGCCTTGGGGGACGAGCCACCCTTGAACAGAATGCACTTCTATCAGTGTCAAGACATAGTTGAATAAGAACTTAAGGAGAAAATAATATTATATTTCTTGTAATGATCCGATCGGTTGTTTTGCCTTTTAGAACCCCGTTCCCTTATATAAAATTCTTTGTACTTGCTTTAGCTAATTTATGACTTGCGGGGACGACTGGTTTGGGATTTGGAAGAGTTTGGAGTGAAATATGTCCATTTGATTCCTTAGGATTTTCTATAAAAAGAAGAAGTTAAGTTTGACCTTAGTCAATATTTTGGGCAAACAGACCTGGATTCGTGATTTGACGGTCTCGGAAGGTCCGTAAAAAATATGGGACCTGGGCGTATGCCCGGAATCGAATTCCGAGGTTCCTTGCCCGAGAAATAAATTTTTATTAGAAATTATTAAATTAAAGTTTTATGAATTTAAAGAAATTAATTAATGATTGATTTCATAGGTATCGGGCTCGTATGTTGATTTTGAAGTCCGGTACAGGTCCGGAATATCCTTTAAGACTCGCCTACAAAATTTGGTGTTAATCCGAGTAGTTTAAGGGCGTTTTGGCCCGTTGGAGAAAAATTAAGAACATGAAGTTCATAAGTTGATTCATTTGGTTTTAGGGGGTGATTCCTAGATTTAGCGTTGTTTCGGGTTTTCCAAAGGTTCGAGTAGGTCCGTCTCATGATTTTAGACATGTCGGTATTTTCGGGCGGGGCCCGGGAGCCCCGAGCGTCAATCGGACGAGGTTCGAGTGAAGTGGAATTTTTTGAGAAGGGCTGAAGTTTGCTGCTTCTGTCATAACCGCACTTGCGGTTGGTGGACCGTAGGTGCGAGACCGCAGAAGCGATCCTTTCATCGCAGAAGCGGCCCAGGGCAGTCCTAGCCAGGAACCGCAGAAGCGGCTTCGCAGATGCGGCCTCAAGACCGCAGAAGCGATCTAAGCTCTTTTAGTCCGTTTCGCAGATGCGGTCCATTTCTTGCAGATGCGGCCCCCTAACCGTAGATGCGTAAATCGCTGAAGCAGTGAGGTTCATTTAATACGGGTTCTAAGTTATTTTATTCATATTTTCACTCTTCCATTGGCGATTTTAGAGTTTTTGAGAGAAGATCTTCACCTAGCATCTTGAGTTTGGGATCGTTCGGCTCCGAATTGAGGGATTGAACTCGTTTCTTTGTATTGGAAATGCACTTTGGAGCGAGGTGAGTCTCATTTCTAACCTTATAACAGGGAATTGTCCTCGTAGGTGTAATAATTGAATTAATTGCTATTATATATGGGGGCTACGTGCGCACTAGGTTACGAGAGTCCGTGCGTAGCGGCTATTATGTTAAGTGTGGGTAGTCTAGGACCGAGAAGCATGCTCTACATAATATTCTTGTAACTTGATGATAAATTCGGAGTTCGTATAAATTATTTTGATTAAGGTAAATGAGATTAGTGGAGGAACCTTATCCTGTTTTGGTCTTTTAAAAGAGAATTTTGGATATTCCTGTGAATAACTATTCCTCAGATATATATCATTTGTCGGCTTGTTGATGAGCTTATTTACATTTGACCGCGTCGCACGTGTGATTCGCGAGCGGAGTAATAGATGCATCTATAGTTCGAGCCGTTCGACCCTCTGCAGTGGACAATTTACTTTTACGTCGGATCGGGCTGTACGTCCTACGGTGTTACTTGCGCATGTTTTGCTTAGCTTTTCTCTGATGACTGAATTTCATATCTGCTTGAAATATAGATGAATATCCATGATAATACTTGGGAAAGAACTTGTATTTCTTGATTATTAAATGCTACTCCCTCCGTTCCAGTTTATTTACCTTTCTGGGTAAAGGTAAATAAAAGTTTATTTAGTATTTCCGCGTTGACTTGCCCGGCAATGGTGCTGGGCGCGATCATGACCTATTATGGAAATGGGTCGTGACAATATGGTATCAGAACACTAGGTTCACGTAGGTCTCACAAGTCATGGGCAAACCTAATAGAGTCTTGTAGATCGGTACGGAGACGCTTGTATTTATCTTCGAGAGGCTACATGGTATTAGGAAAAACTACTCTTTACTCATTTCCTATCGTGTAGTGGTTAGTATACTAAACTTCCCTCTTTTATTCTCTCACAGATGGTGAGGACACGCATGGCTGATGTTCCAGACCTGGGCGGAGCTGCTCCCCCCGTTGCTAGAGGCCGAGGCAGAGGCTGGGGGAGGGCACCGGCCCGTGGTAGGGGACGAGGGCATCCAAGAGTTATTCCAGTAGTACCACTAGCAGATCCCCCGGGAGATCCTATTATCGAGAAGCAAGGAGAGGTGCCCGCATCAGAGCCTACCCCGGTAGACTTTATGACAGCACCGGGATTTCAGGAGGTCATGGGCCGTATGCTACGGTTCATGGATTTTATGACTCAGGCTAGTTTATTTCCAGTAGATCCAACTACCTCACAGGCAGGAAGGGGAGCATACACCCCTACTGCTCAGGCTCCTGGACATGCAGCTGTGGAGTATCAGACTCCAGGTGCACTACCCGTAAATGGGGCCTAGCCTGTTGTTGCAGTGGCGCCCCAGCTCATACCAGCTGTGGATGGTGACCTGTAGAAGTTATTGGATAGATGGACTACGCTTCACCCTCCTATCTTCGGGGAGGAGCGACATGGGGATGCCTAGGACTTCATTGACAGGTGCAGTCCTATGTTTTTGGCAGGCCAGCAGGTTCTCCTCCCCTCACCTGGGGTCAGTTCACCCAGTTGTTCTTGGATAGGTATATTCCACCCTCTGAGAGGGAAGAGCTACGACACCAGTTTGATCATCTTGAGCAGAGTCAGATGTCTGTGACCGATTATGAGGTGAGGTTCTCTGAGTTGTCTTGCCATGCACTCATAGGTACCCCAGCTAGGGGTAGAGGTCAATTTGGGAGGGGCTAGCCCAGTAGACCACCATATTCAGCACCACCACCCTCTCTCCGAGGTGCTCTAGTGAGACCTTATTTTAGTGCGATTTCGGAGAGTTCTTATCGCCCACTAGCTATTCAGGGTTCCTCCGGCGGGTATTCTGGTCATCAGGATTCTTCTAGTACTCACTTCAGCGTTATGCCAAAGAGTTCCTATCGCCCACCAGCCATCCAGGGTTCTTCCAGTAGGTATTCGATTCAGCAGGCTTAGACTCCAGGGCAGCAGGCTATGGTACCGAGAGTGTGCTACGAGTGTGGAGATCTGGGTCACTACACTCATACCAGCTGCGGATGGTGACCTGTAGAAGTTATTGGATAGATGGACTACGCTTCACCCTCCTATCTTCGGGGATGAGCGACATGGGGATGCCTAGGACTTCATTGACAGGTGCAGTCCTATGTTCTTGGCAGGCCAGCAGGTTCTCCTCCCCTCACCTGGGGTCAGTTCACCCAGTTGTTCTTGGATAGGTATATTCCACCCTCTAAGAGGGAAGAGCTACAGCACCAGTTTGATCATCTTGAGCAGAGTCAGATGTCTATGACCGATTATGAGGTGAGGTTCTTTGAGTTGTCTTGCCATGCACTTAGAGGTGCCCCAGCTAGGGGTAGAGGTCACTTTGGGAGGGGCCAGCCCAGCAGACCCCCATATTCAGCACCACCACCCTCTCTCCGAGGTGCTACAGTGAGACCTTATTTTAGTGCGATGTCGGAGAGTTCTTATCGCCCACTAGCTATTCAGGGTTCCTCCGGCGGGTATTCTGGTCATCAGGATTCTTCTAGTACTCACTTCAGCATTGTGCCAGAGCGCTCCTATCGCCCACCAGCCATCCAGGGTTCTTCTAGTGGGTATTCGAGTCAGCAGGCTTAGACTCCAGGGCAGCAGGCTATGGTACCGAGAGTGTGCTACGATTGTGGAGATCTGGGTCACCTGAAGAGGATCTGCACCAAGCTTCGGGGCAAGGCAATGCAGCAGGGTCAGCAGCCCATGATTTCAGCACCAGTAACGTCCTAGAGGTGGAGGGTAGGCTGGTAGGGGCCGTCCTAGAGATGGAGGTCAGGCATGGAGAGGTCATCCAGCTACTGCTCAGTCAGGTGGGGGCCAGCCAGCCAGCGCTCTAGCTAGATTCTATGCTCTTCTGGCTAGGCCAGATACATTGGCCTCAGATGCAGTCATCACAGGTATTATTTTCGTCAGTGGTAGAGATGTTTCAGTATTATTTGATCCAGGGTCTGCTTATTCATATGTATCATCAATGTTTGCTCGTTTCCTTATTATTTCTCCTGAGCCTTTTGGCACTTCTGTTCATGTGTCTACTAATGTGGGTGATTTAGTGGTTATGGATTGGATCTACCGGTCCTCTATGGTCATATTCTGTGGTTTTGAGGCTAGAGCAGATCTAATGTTGCTTGATATGATCGATTTTGTGGTCATCCTGGGCATGGACTGGTTATCTCCCTATCATGCCATCCTAGATTGCTATGCCAATACTGTTTTACTAGTGATGCCAGGGTTGTCGAGGTTGGAATGGAAGGGTTCCTCAGTTAATACACCTAGTCTTGTTATTTCTTTCTTGAAGGCTCGGCATATGGTCGAGAAGGGGTTCTTGGATTATCTAGCTTATGTTCAAGACACCACCACGGAGTCTCCGACGATTCAGTTCGAGAGTTCGCCCGATGTGTTTCCCTCTGATCTTCCTGACATGCCACTGGATTGTGATATTGATTTCTGTATTGATTTGGCTCCAGGCACCCAGCCTCTATCTATTTCGCCATACTGTATGGCTCTTAAGGAGTTGAAGGAGTTGAAGGAGCAGCTTGAGGAGTTGTTGGCGAAGGGGTTTGTTAGGCCCAGTGTATCGCCTTGGGGGAACCAATGTTATTTGTGAAGAAGAAGGATGGGACTATGCGGATGTGTATTGATTACCGACAGTTGAACAAAGTCACCATCAAGAATAAGTATCTGTTGCCCCGTATCGATGATTTGTTTGACCAGTTATAGGGAGCTAGGGTGTTCTCTAAGATAGACTTAAGGTCGGGGTACCATCAGCTGAAGATTTGGGACTCAGATGTTTTGAAGACTGCATTCCGAACTAGATATGACCATTATGAGTTTTTGGTGATGTCCTTTGGCTTGACTAATGCCCTAGCAACATTCATGGATTTGATGAACAAGGTGTTCAGGTTGTTCAGGCCTTATATTGATTCATTTGTTATTGTCTTCATTGACGACATTTTGATATATTCTCGCAGCCTGGTAGAGCACGTGCATCATTTGAGAGTAGTGCTTCAGACCTTGCGGGAACAGAAACTATATGCTAAGTTCTCCAAGTGTGAGTTTTGGCTAGAATCAGTGGCATTCTTGGGACAAATTGTGTCACGACTGGGTATTAAGGTGGATCCCAAAAAGATCGAGGCAGTCTAGAGTTGTCCACGCCCTACCTCAGTGACTGAGATCAGGAGTTTCCTGGGGTTAGCAGGTTATTACAGGCGATTCGTGCAGGTCTTTTCATCATTTATGTAACCTTTGACTAGATCGACCCAGAAGGATTCCCCTTTCCGTTGGTCTGATGATTGTGAGGAGAGCTTGCAGAAGCTCAAGATAGCTTTGACTACAACACCAGTTCTTGTATTGCCTTCCGGCTCGGGGATGTATACGGTATATTGCGATGCTTCACACATTGGTTTGGGATGTGTATTGATGCAGGAGGGCGAGTTATTGCATTGCTTCGCGTCAGCTGAAGGTTCACGGAAAGAATTATCCTGTGCAGGATCTAGAGTTGGCCGCGATTGTTCATGCTCTTAAGATATGGAGGCATTATCTGTATGGGGTGTCATGTGAGGTTTATACAGATCATCGCAACTTACAACATTTATTCAAACAGAGGGATCTTAATTTGAGGCAACGCAGGTGGCTTGAGTCACTAAAGGATTATGACATCACCATTCTTTATCATCCGGGCAAGGCAAATGTGGTCACGGATGCCTTGAACAGAAAGGCAGGGAGTATGGGTAGCTTGGCATTCATTCCAGCAGTAAAGAGGCCAGTAGCTTTGGATATTCAGTCCTTGGCTAACAAGCTTGTGAGGTTGGACATTTCAGAGCCCAGTCGAGTTCTTATATGTGTGGTTGCTCAGTCTTCATTATTGGGGTAGATCAAGGCTCGACAGTTCGATGATCCACAATTGGCGATTCTTAGAGAGACAGTGCTTTAGGGAGGTGCCAATGAGGTTTCCATTGGCGAGGATGGTGTTTTGCGACTCCAGGGTCGTCTATGTGTTCCTAATGTTGATGGTCTGAGGGAGAGAATTCTAGATGAGGCTCACAGTTCGTGATGTTCCATTCACCTGGGAGCTCCAAAGATGTACAGCAACTTGAGACAGAATTATTGGTGGCGGAGGATGAAGAAAGACATAGTGGAGTATGTAGTTAGGTGTTTGAATTACCAGCAGGTCAAGTATGAACACCAGGGGCTGGGTGGCCTACTTCAGCAGATGTCTATACCAGAGTGGAAGTGGGAGCGCATCACCGTGAATTTTGTAGTTGGGTTGCCGCGGACTTTACGGAATTTTGATTCAAAGTGGGTCATTGTTGATAGGTTGACCAAGTTGGCTCACTTCATTCTAGTGGCGACTACTTATACAGCATAGAGGTATGCTCGGATCTACATTCGAGAGATAGTTCAGTTGTACGGTGTGCCTGTTTCCATCATATCAGATAGGGCCCCTCAGTTCACCTCCCATTTTTGGAGAGCCATTCAGAGTGAGTCGGGGACCTATGTAGAGCTCAGCATAGCATTCCATCCTTAGACCGACAGGCATTTGGAGCGAACAGTTTAGATTTTGGAGGACATGCTCAGGGCATGTGTGATTGACTTTGGAGGGTAGTGAGATCAGTTCTTGCCCTTGGCGGAGTTTGCATACAACAACAGCTATCAGTCCAACATAGAGGTGGCTCCATACGA
The DNA here is from genome assembly GCA_026770625.1 of Nicotiana glauca. Taxonomy (NCBI): domain Eukaryota; kingdom Viridiplantae; phylum Streptophyta; class Magnoliopsida; order Solanales; family Solanaceae; genus Nicotiana; species Nicotiana glauca. The sequence continues at coordinate 31,901 of MU733164.1, forward strand.
GGCTTTATATGGTTGCCATTGCCGTTCTCCTATCGGATGGTTCGAGCCTAGCGAGTCTAAGTTATACGGTACAAATTCGGTACAGGATGCCTTGGACAAGGTGAAGTTGATCCAGGAAAGGCTTCGCACAGCTCAATCCAGACAGAAGAGTTACGTGGATCAGAAGGCGCGTGATGTATCATTCATGGTTGGCGAGAAGGTTCTATTGAAAGTCTCGCCAATGAAGGGCATTATGAGGTTCGGGAAGAAGGGCAAGTTGATCCCAAGGTTTATTGGTCCCTTTGAGGTGTTGAGTAGAGTTAGGGAGGTTTCCTATGAGCTTGCTTTACCCCCCAGCTTACCGGGAGTTCATCTAGTTTTTCATGTATCGATGCTTCAGAAGTATCATGCCGACCTATCTCATGTGTTGGATTTCAGTACCATTCAGCTGGTTGAGAGTTTGGGTTATAAGGAGGAGCCAGTTACCATTATTGATAGATAGGATCACCAGTTGATATCCAAGAGGATTTTTGCGGTAAAGGTCCAGTGGAGGGGCCAACCAGTAGAGGAGGCGGCGACTTGGGAGTCCAATGAGGACATGCGGAGCAGATATCCCCATTTATTCGGCAACTCAGGTACTTTTCTATGTCCGTTCGAGGACAAACATTTGTTTAAGAGGTGGAGAATGTAATGACCCGACCGATCATTTTGCCTTTTAGAACCCCGTTCCCTTAAATATAACTCCCCGCGCTAGCTTTAGCTAATTTACAACTTGCGGGGGCGGTTGGTTTAGGATTTGGAAGAGATGGAGTGAAATATGCCCATTTGATTCCTTAGGATTTTCTTTAAAAAAAACTAAGTTTGAACTTAGTCAATATTTTGGGCAAACTGACTCAGATTCATGATTTGACGGTCCCGGAGGGTCCGTAGCAAAATGTGGGACTTGGGCATATGCCCGAAATCAAATTCCGAGGTTCCTAGCCCGAGTAATAAATTTTTATTAGAAATTATTAATCTGAAGTTTTAAGGATTTAAAGAAAGTAATTAATGATTGATTTCATAGGTATCTGGCTCATATGTTGGTTCCGAAGCTGGGTACAGGTTCAAAATATACTTTAAGACTCGCCTGCAAAATTTGGTGTTAATTCGAGTAATTTAAGGGTATTTTGGCCTGTTGGAGGAAAATTAAGAACTTGAAGTTCGTAAGTTTGATTCATTTGGTTTTAGGGGGTGATTCCTAGATTTAGCGTTGTTTCGGGTGTTCCGAAGGTTCGAGTAGGTCTGTCTCATGATTTCAGACTTGTCGTTATGTTCAGGCGGGGCCCCGGAGCCCCGAGTGTCAATCGGATGAGGCTCGATTGAAGTGAAATTTTTTTGAGAAGGGCTGAAGTTTGCTGCTTCTGTCATAACCACACCTGCGGTTGGTGGACCGCAAGTGCGAGACCGCAGAAGCGGCCTAGTGCAGTCCATGCCAGGAACCGTAGAAGCGGCTCCCCAAATGCGACCTTAAGAGCGCAGAAGCGGTCCCAGCTCTTTTAGCTCGTTTCGCAGATGCTGTCCATTTCTCGCAGATGCGGGACCGCAGATGCCGCCCCCTGACCGCAGATCCGAAAACCGCTGAAGCAGTGAGGTTCATTTAATACGGGTTCTAAGTCATTTTATTTACTTTTTCACTCTTCCATTGGCTCTTTTAGAGCTTTTGAGAGAAGATCTTCACCTAGCATCTTGAGTTTGGGATCGTTCGACTCCGAATTAAGGGCTTGAACTCGTTCTTTGTATTTGAAGTGCACTTTGGAGCGAGGTTAGTTTCCTTTCTAACTTGTAAGAGGGAATTGTCCCCATAGGTGTAATAATTGAATTAATTGCTATTATATGCGGGGGCTATGTACGCACTAGGTGACGAGAGTTTGTATGTAGCGGCTATTATGTTAAATTCGGGTAGTCTAGGACCCAAAAGCATGCTCTACGTGATATTCTTGTAACTTGATGATAAATTCGGAGTTTGTATAAATTATTTTGATTAAGGTAAATGAGACTAGTGGAGGAACCTTATCCTTTTTTGGTCTTTTAAAAGAGAATTTTGGATATCCCTGTGAATAATATTCCTCAGATATATATCATTTGTCTACTTGTTGATGAGCTTATTTACATTTGACTGCGTCGCACGTGTGATTCGCGAGCAGGGTAATAGATTCATCTATGGTTCGAGCCGTTCGACCCTCAGTAGTGCACAATTTGCTTCTATGTCAGATCGGGCCATACGTCCCACAATGTTACTTGCGCATGTTTTGCTTAGCTTTTCTCTGAGGACTGAATTTCATATCTTCTTGAAATATAGAAGAATATCCATGATAATACTTGGGATAGAATTGTTATTCCATGATTATTAAATGCTAATAACTTGTGCTATCCGTGCTTATTATAAATTCTTCTCACATTAATTGACCCTAGTAAGTATCAAGTCGACCTCTCGTCCCTACTTCTTCGATATTAGATGGGATACTTAATGGGTACATATTGTTTATGTACGTATACTACACTTCTGTACTTAATTGTACATGATCTGAGGTAGGTGTATCTGGCTATCAGTCTGGTGCGCATCCCTGAGCGGACCCGAGACTTCTATGGTAAGCTGCTTCCCTTCCATGCCATTCAGCAGCCTGAAGAAGTCTTTCTTGTGTATTTTTGTTGTCTATTCTGTTTCAGACAGTAGGATAATGTGATTCATGTGTATATTCTACTAGTTGCCCACAGTTTGTGACACCAGGTCTTGGCGCATACATTAGTAGACTATATTATTTTAGGGTTGTATGATTATCATGACTTTATTAATCATTTCTGATTTTATTTCAACTATTTCGGGGTAAAGGTAAATGAAATTTTATTTAGTATTTGCCGCGTTGGCTTGCCCGGCAATGGTGGTTGGTGCCATTATGACCTATTATGGAAATGGATCGTGACATTTCTTCTGAATGATTGTTACAATGCCTTTACAAGTAATCAGACCCCACCCCTTTTATATAGTAGGGAAGTCCTATATTAGGTACATCTCTATAAAAGGTAAAAATCTCCCGATTCATTGATTTGCCGGTTCCCTATTTATACATGCTGAGATTCCCGCCGTAATATCCGACCGGTCACGGATATTTCGGCCCTCTATTATTTCAGTCTTTTATTGGTTACGCTGACAATGCTTCCTCGAGCTCGTTCCGAGTCAGGGTCGATTCTGGGATCAACGATTCAATGTTCTTGAGGATAGACATTTTGATCTCGAGTTACGGCCCGGTGGGACTTAAGGTCGATCTTCAGCCCCTCACGTTCTGAGCCCGATATATCATGTCGTAGATGAGCCCGATTTCTACCGTATAAAGATAGTCCCCTCATTTTTTGGAGAGTAGACGATGAGAAACGATATGAGCTTCCGATTCTCACCTCGATACCCCGCGTCAGAAATGAAAGATGAGCAAAATGTCTCGTTAATCACGTCTTAATGGCATTAAATGCTTGTTAGTCGCCGACTGGCCACTCTTGGATGCGAATCATCATTTGAAAATTATAAATATTCGCTTCTCTATTCATTCAAACTTTACATCCAAACTTTCTCTACTCTTGTTCCTTAAAAAACTCTGCATTTTGTAGCACTTGTACACCGGTTTCTTAAGATCTTTGTAAGAACTTTTTCTCATCTTTATTCCAAACCGTCAAGTGTATTCCTTTAACTTCCCTTTTTCAATCTTTTCCCTCCATCTTAAAAGAAATGGCGAAAACTTCAAAAATAGTTTCCCAAAAAGAAACTACTTTTACACCATGGTCGGCTGGTGAGGAACCAGCGACGAAACCTCCTCTGAGCACGTTCATCCCTGGAGGGTGCTCGGTAACCGCTGATTTTAAAGATGAAAAACCTTCACTCGTACTGGGCCGGTGCGATAAGGTCTCGAGGTACATCTGCTAGATCACTGAAGAAATTCTCCCCACGATAAAAAGGGATTGCAACTGGGTCGGCAAAGACATAGTGATTCCCGGGCGTGACGAAGATATCACTACCTACGTCGAGGGGATACTTAAGGTACAAGGTGTGCCTCATCGAGATTCACCCTTTATTCTGGAGGATCATCATCCTTTTTCGATTATTTATGAGAAATATCGACGGATGCTCGTTTATCGTTGACTACCTTATGTGCCTATACAACCCCTGACTCTACAGGAGGGACTGATCAAACTCGCGCGTCGGGCTAGTAAATCCCTATTCTTGATCATCGATAAAGATCGGGATCGAGGCTGGCTGGGCCATTTTGTCCGAGTGAGGACCTCAGCCTGAACCCAATAGAGTGCATGCGTTCCCCGAAAAGGGGAACACAAAACGTAAGTAAAATTTTGTTTTTCCAAAATTTTATTTCAATCTCCTTTCCTTTTTATCCAAAATTTTATTTCAATCTCCTTTCCTTTTTTCTTATTAGTGACTGGTGGTGGTGCAGTTATTGCTCGGGTCCCAAATGAAGTCCCTCGACTCAAGGAGTGGGTCGAGGGCATCGTGTCAGAAAAGCCATATTCTGAGCACGTATGGCGTGAACTCTCAAAGGTCCAGTCGGGGTCCCGTTCTCACAATGAGATTCCTTTACTTAGTGAATAACACTTGGTTTTCTTTTGTATCGCTGAGTTTTTACTCGTTTCGTTTCCCTTTGCAGGTCTTTCTAAGGATGTCGCAGTGAGGCCTCCATTTGGTGATAAGGATTGCCCCTCTGAGTCCCCTTCTTCGAGACAGGGTGATGAGAAGAAAAAAAATAGGGCTCCGAGTTCTTCGGGCTCAAAAAAGAAGAAAATGAAAAGAAAGTTGGTGTGCAAGACCAAAGACAGTACCAGCACTCGAGCCTCACCTTCGGATTCACTCTATCGGCTAATGGACGAATCTGAATCCGAATCCGAAGAAGAAGAAGAAGCCTTTGAACTAGTGGCCCGCGTGCGGTCGTAGTTTGAGGGAAGATGGACCTCCAAATCAGAGAGAGGTGAGGCTGATCTGCCTCGAATTAGGGAGGCCAATGGGGAGGTCGTGGTCGGAGCCAATATGGAGGTCGTGGTTGAGGCCTCTCGGGATGTGGGTAATGCCCCAAAGGGTGTACTCGGTGTGATAGACATCACCGAGTCACCTTCGTTCATAGAGTCTATAACTAACGAGACTCGGGCACTGAAACCTCGCCCCAAGGAGGGGGCCCATGGAGCAGACGACCCCTTTTGCGGCTTTTTTTAAGGCGTGGATTCTACCGCCATGGAGGACATCATCAGATTGGGTGATTTAGAGGTACCGAGAAAGAGTCCTTCTTGGGAACAAGTGGGACTTCCTCAAGCCCGAAGCTAATCAACCATTTCCCAACTCCAAGCGGGCATCCTTACTGGAAGCGATCGGTTATCATTTTTATTCCAGAGGATGCCAGGGTCCTCTCTGCCCCCGTGAGGGTGGCTAGTTACTTTCGGTACTTAATGATCGAGGAAGAACAAGCCAAGATGAACGAGATGGAAGCGCTCTGCCTATTTAATAAAGCTCAACATATGTTAAATCGAGTAATTTCAGATACCTCTTCGATGACTTCTAATTTGTACTTAGATCAATTTATAGATGATCATAACTTCCCTCTTTGTGTTTGTAAGCCTCAGTGCTTTATCATGAGACTTTTCACCGATATCGGGAAGTGCTAAATTAGTATGAGGCCGAGAATTGAAGGCTCAGTAAGAAGAGAGATTCTTACAAACTTCTCAACGAGTAACGTGAATGGGAGGATAAGAGCCTCCAAGCTGAGCTAGAGGCAATTCGGAAAGAGCCCGCCGACCTAGTATAAAAGGTATAATTCTTTGAGATTAGTGACAATGAGCTAGACCCGGTGATCAATGCTCTAAACCCATAGGTCCAATAAAATCTTGATCGGATTGGCCAACTTCGAGCAAAGATGGACGTGATAAAGGCCGAGGCTGAAGAATGGAAAAGCAATATGGACCGCTTGATCTCGGGAAAGGAAACTGCCCGGGCGAAATTGGCTTCGGCTGAGGTCCAACTTTGGGCATCAAAGTACAAGGCCTTAGTACATGCCAAAAATATTAAAGAGCTCCAGTCTCAGCTAAGTTCGGCCGCCACCGATCAAGGGACTCTGGCCAAGGAGCTTGAGACGGCTGTCACACCTCTTTTTTCACTACTATACCCCCAGAAGGGTATAATAAAGGGAGTTTTTCCAATTAAAGGACAATCGAAATGGGATTCGTTTATTAAGAGATTTAGAGTCGCCATTAGGGAGATTTATGGTGTCCCAAGTCACCGGTTTGAATCCCTAATCGAGGAAAGGGTTTGACTCTGTATTGCAGTCGTGAACCAGAAATGCGAGTAAGGAATTCTGTTAACCCGGGAGAAGGTGTTAGGCATTCCCGAGTTCCGTGGTTCTAGCACGGTCGCTCAACTATTATATTTGGCTTATTTATTTGATTTTAATACATGTTGAACCTATGTGAAAATTTTAATTTTCGACCGCTTTTATTCAATTTTTATAAGAAAGTTGAACGTCGTTTAAAACGAGTCTTTGGATTACGTCACATGAAATGCACCCGCAATCCTGAACACGTTTTATTCAACGTTTTGGGATTTGATTTGGGTCACATGAAATGCACACCAGAGTTTAAGAAGGTAATTTTATTAAAATACACGCCTAAAGATACTAGCGCATTATTATCTTTGGGGAAGGCCGTAAAATTCGCTAAACGACCTATCCCGAATTCTAAGTCTTTTAGTATATACATTTAAAGAGGGCCCCGCAATTTATGTGTTTTGTCTAGCGAGGCTCATCTCATTTTTATTATTTAAAGGGGAAACTTAAAGCAACTACGATTTTCTATTTAATATGTCTCTAACAAAGACCTAATTAATTAGTATTATAAAATTCGGGCTTCAAGTTCAAGTCCGGATCCAAACGAAAGGAAAAACCTTTTAATTTGAACCCACTACCTAACTTAAAGACCATAGACTTCCATTTAAATACTAACAGACCAGTTGCCATTCCAGTCTTGGGCCCAATGAGCCCAAGCCATATGATGCATGCACGCCGGACAAGGATTCCCAATAAACATAGATATTGGGCCTGAGACCAGCCCAAATCGGACAAGGCAGACCAGGCCGCGCAGGAGAGATCGAGAGATTGAACCCTGAAGCCGAGCAGGCCATGGGATTGCTTACAAATTTGCCCATCATTAATTAGACATTCTGATTTTAAGGCAAGGCAGTGTTGAAATCATATTACTAACAAAGTAGTTCCAGAATATACCGATCTAAAACTGATCACCCAGGCCACCTGTTGCGATTAATATGTTAATTTTATGATCCTAGACCTAACTGAAATGTACAGGAACCTTTGTTTATAAAGTCAGGCTTTCTCCTTTAATTTCCAATTATCAGATTAGACATGGAATGAAGCACTCAAAACACATCCTTATTTTACTCCATGGAAGTTCAACAGAGTCGACAACAGACCCTAGAACAATCTTATTTGATTACAGATTAAAGTGAAAACAACTACCAAAGGTTTATCTCATGGTTGACTTACTTTTCAAATAGATTTAGGAAACAATTGAAAGGAAATCAGCGAAAGTTAACTCAAACTATTTCATTGACCTAACATGAAACTGGTTATAACTAGTACTCAACTCAAAAAGCTCTCACGCATCTGAGACCTAACAATTAACAGTCCAGCTAATACAAAATCAGTTTTTGGTCCAGTACAGTCCCATATAGATCAAACCAGTCCAAACAGTTGGTCTAGTTATAACTAAACATGAATAACTAAGCTAAATATTAACAGCAAACAGCAATTCTAAGTAAACTCAGATGAACCATAAGCAATTCTTCATCATTGATTTGATAGATTGTTCATACACGTGAGTCAAACTTCCAGATCATTAGGGACAATTAAAGTGTACCTGGAATAAAACCAAATGAATGAAGAAGGAAGGGTCATCAAGCAGATTATACAAACAACAATCACAACCAGCAACAGCAGGAGTAATTTTTGAACCAAACAGCCTCTCAAAAACCCAAGAATAAACTATAGAAGTACAACACCCAATTTGAAACCCAGAAATGATGTACAGTCCTCTAACAACCAGTTTTAATCAAACAATTCCCAACAACTTCAAACTAGACTCGATTTCAAATCATTGTGAGTTCAGCTAACTAAATTTGCCTCAGAACTAGAGAGACCTCCAAAATCACCACAGAAAGATTTCAATGGAACAGTAGAATGGTATTTCTGGGTGTATGTCAGTATGTGTATATCAGTCTCTCTCAGTGTTCAGGTTTTAGAGTATGTAAGTCTATCACTTAATGCTCTCAATGTTCTCGACTCCAAAAATCTATCTGAAACCCCCTAATCAGGATGTGTGTGTGTGTATTTAAAGACTTCCTCAAACCTTTTCCAACTCATGAAAGCACTCAACCCATTAATAAATGTTTAACCCCCATATTATACCCTGGTTCTCCACTCTAAAGACACTAATCAGAATTGTCGGTACCCCATTAAACTCATTTTCATTATTTTATTCCCCTAGCATGGGCAGCCTGATTTTTTAAATTCAGGAGTGCCCTGACAACCCATGTTATCATGCCACCTTAGTTCAATTCATTTACTTCTGTGAATTACACCTTAAACTTCTCATTAATCAATAAATCCCAAACTGAACTAACAAGTATGATACATTCGAAAAACAGACGAGTTGGTTCTAACGACAGCTAAAACAACAACGATTTCGAGTAATTCCCATAACATTCAACTGACTATGCAATTCAGACCAATGTAATGAGCTACCTTCTTACCAATTTAAGGGTTTTTCTACCATGATTTTAGGGAAAAACTGATGAGGAAATTGGACCAAATAAAAAGTCCGAAAGAGAGAAAAGAAATGAATGACAAGATGACGGATGACAAAGAAAATTAACAGACAAAAATAACAACAACAAAAAGAAAAAGAAAAGAAAAGAAATACCTCAGAGTTCAAACCAAGTTCAAATCTATTTTTGAGTTTAAACTTCAATTTTGAATTTGAAGTCGAAATGGACCTTAATCGAGTGTTCTCGACTGAGAACACACGACTAAGGTCGATTACGACCTCGATTTTTCAACTTCATATCGATCCTGGGGTTTGGTTTTTTAGGGTTCATTCATTCGAATCTAAATTCGAAGGGTTCTAGCCTAGTTCGAATGAAAGTGGTGATAGATTAGGGATGAGGGAGGCTGGGTGGACATCTGGTGTTGATTTGGGGCTATGGGGAGGTGGCGCCGCCACCGGGGAATCTTGTGGCGGCGCTAGGGTTCATACTTTTAAATTGATATTCGACGGGCTCCGGTGTGATTCGAAGGAAGGGGTTTGGATATTCAAGGGGGAAGTTGAGGTGGTTCTGTGGTGTTAAGGTGGAGGCCTTTGGGTGAGTTAGGGTTCGGGGTTGACTCTTCGATCTAATATTCGAAGAGTTCGGATAAGATTCGAAGGAAACGGGAGGTGGATTCGGAATGAGGAGAGTGAGGTGATTTGGTGGTGTTAATCTAGAAGTGTTTGGGCCACCGGAACCGCCGTGAGGTGATTTTCGATGGCGGAGGATGGCGGCATTATAGGGAGAGGGATCTGGAGGTTAGAGACGAGTGAAAGGGGGTTTGGTTTGGGGTAGGGGTAGGGGTAGGGATTTAGGTATATTAAAATTAGTGAGTTAATTTGGGCCGTTGGATGATGAGAATCCAACGGCTCCGATTACCTCACTAATTGAAACGGGGTCGTTTTGTTACAGGGTAGGGCTACACGGATCGGGTATAAGGCGGGTCGGGCAACGGGTGAAGCTTGGGACCGTCTGATCAAATGAGATCAACGGTCCCAATTTTTATTTTCCAAACGGTATCGTTTGGTTTAGCTGGGGACCGAACATGGGTTGGGGTTGATTTTGGGCCTGGACTGGGTGGATTTTGGTTTGGGCCTCTTTGAATTAACTAGATTTAGCCCAATCCTGATTTCTCCTCTTCTATTTTCTTTTCTTTTCTTTTTCTTTTCTAAAATTCTAATTAAAATAAAAATACAAACCTAAATTAATCCTTGACCAAATTATCATATACTCTAAGTAGTGATTATCACAAACACAATTAAATACCAAAGAAAACACAAAATTCAACATTAAATACTAAAAATACAAAATACATTATTTTTTGTGGATTTTTCATTTTTGTAAAACAACAACTTATTTAATTGATCCTAAAATGTAAAATTAAATCCTAAATGTAAATGCGACATATTTTTGCATTTTTTTATTAATTAAACACATAAACATGTATGGACAAATGCAAATATTGACAGAAAATATCATGAAAATTCACAAAAATTGCACACAAAAGGAGAATTATTTTATTTGATTTCTTTGGGAGTAATTCATGTGAGGCAAAAATCACGTGCTCACAGCTGCCCCTCTTTGCTCGTAAACACGAAGAGTTTTCGTGCAAAGACAAAGTGAGCGGATACGAGCGATTTTTGCCCGTTTGAATACTCTATGTGAAGCATTTTTTGAAAGATTTGACCGAACCTTTGCTTCAAAGGTTTCCTACATATCCTTGTCTAAAAAGGAATCAGGTCAATGTAGTTCGGGAAGTTTTGGTAGCTGGGACTACCATGAAGCTGTGTTTACTGTTGCTGTTGCTGCTGCTGCTACTGCTTACTGACCTCCTTATTACACCATGCTAAAAGAAAATAAGAAGCTAGACTGAACTATAGTCTATGAATTACAAAATCCTATCTTAGACCATCAAACTTGCTCTTGTGTTTCTTGCTGCCTTGTTGTCTTGTATTCTCTTGTAGCAATTCCTTTGTTGCTGCCTTGCTCCGATTTCTTGACTTGAATTGTATTCCTCCGCTCTCCAGGCAGGTTCCTGACTTCTTGATCTTGAAAGGTACGCCTCCGTTCTCCGGGCGGGCTCCCGACTTCAAAACTTAAAAGGGTACGTCTTTTGTTACTTGATATTGTTTTCCTTTGCATCTTTAACCATTTTCCTTTGAAACTTGAATTATCCTCCTTCGTAACTTCTTTTCCTTAAAACTTGTGTTGTCTTCCCTATTCTGTTTGGTGCCTGCCTTTCCTTATGGTGGGTTTCTCCGAAACAAACAAGATTTTTGCCCCTGTTTCAATATTGGCAATTTAAAATGTGGTTGTGATGCTCTTGTTGGGGATGTTTTTTCCCTTTCTCCTTTTCATACTTTGTTTTGTTTGACTGTTTTAAACCTGGTCGAGAATTTCTGACCTTCTGACTACTTTCTTATAAATTTTCCAAGTGTTACTTCCTCTTTTGTTATCTTAGGAGAAAGATTCATCAGACTAAGATTTCCTATCTTAGGAGAAAAATTCGTAAGATTTGATCCTAGGAAAAAATTCATCAGACTAGGATTTTGATTCTAGGAGAAAATTCATCTGACTAGGTCCTCTTTTGTTATCTTAGGAGAAAGATTCATCAGACTAAGATTTCGATCCTAGGAGAAAATTCATCAGACTAAGATTTCCTATCTTAGGAGAAAAATTCGTCAGACTAAGATTTTGATCCTAGGAGAAAATTCATCAGACTAGGTCCCCTTTTCTTATCTTAGGAGAAATATTCATCAGACTAATATTTCGATCCTAGGAGAAAATTCATCAGACTAGGTCTTCTTTTGTTATCTTAGGAGAAAGATTCACCAGACTAAGATTTCCTATCTTAGGAGAAAAATTCATCAGACTAAGACTTGATCCTAGGAGAAAATTCATCAAACTAGGATTTCAATCCTAGGAGAAAATTCATCAGATTAGGTCCCTTTTTTGTATCTGAAACTTTCCAACTGTTGCTTCCCATGTTTTGTATCTTATCTGAAACTTTCCAATTGTTGCCTTCTTATTTGAAACTTTCCAATTGTTGCCTTCCATTTCTTGTTATCTTATCTGAAATTTTCCAATGTTGCCTTCCCACCTCTTGTTATCTTATCTGAGTCTTTCCAACTGTTGCCTTCCATTTCTTGTTATCTTAGGAGAAAGATTCATCGGACTAAGATTTCCTATCTTAGGAGAAAAATTCATCAGACTAAGATTTTGACTCTAGGAGATAATTCATCAGACTAGGTCCATTTTTGTTATCTTAGGAGAAAGATTCATCATACTAAGATTTTATGCACAATAGCAAGATAAATAAAGGTAAAGATTTGAGAAACTTCCCTTTGTCAGCTCTTCTGTTTTTTTTTTCAATTTCCTTGTGCTGCTTTGTTCCTGTTACATACAAAGAAAAAATTTTCAGTTTTGAAAGTGGTGGTCGGTTGTGATACTCTTGCTGGGGATGATTTCCTCATTTCCACGCTCTGCTTCACCCGACTGCCTTGAACTTGGTCGAAAACTTCCGACCTTCTGACTACTCCTTAGTCACAAACTTCCCAACTATTATTTCTATTCTCCCCATCTGACCCCATATATTTCCCATGATAGCTTATTTCAATTTGACGATCTTGCCTGTTTACTGATTAACCACTTTCTCTATCATCTGTATCACTGAAATACCTTTTCTCCGTTCAGACCCATTTCCTATATTTGTTGTATTGCTCTTGAAACAACATCTACCCGACCTTTGTGTCTCTCATGAATCCCGAATCACATCAATTGCCTTTATTTCGTGTATATGTTGTTCTTTCCCGACTTATGCCACTTTGATGTACTAGCACTGATCTTGTCTTGCGCAATTGGAAAGCTGATGTCAAATTTTGAAGTCATTTCTCACTTGTTTGACCAGACAGACTCAAGAAGAATAAATGAACAAGGAAAGGAGTAGAATAAAGAACAAAGGAAAACGATGATTCCTAACAAAAAGCTACGAAATAGAAACCTATTAGATGTGGATACTAACTCTAATGACCGTGACATACACTTGCGGCCTATTCTGTTAAGTAATTTCGATGTTCAACTCTTGTCGTACCCCTTTTTTCGTGAAATGGGACTTCCATGTTCTGCCTATTCAATCTGATTCACAATCCTGATTTCAACTTGTAGTGCCTGAAAGGTTTTCACTATCAAGTCTCTCTCTTTTTGGTCTTTCTCTCTCCTTACATCGCCTTATGGTGCCTGTGAGGGTTTTCACCAATAAGACTCTCTCATTTTCATTTTCCTAATTTGGACCGGAGTGTTGCCCCTAATATGATTCACCTCTGCCCGCTTGACTTGGCATCTCTCAAAAGCTGGTCGGAAGGTCTTTCTTTGGACTGTAATGTGGGCTTTTGGATAGGGCTAGAAAGAAAGGGCATCAAAGGCCCAAAACAATTCAACATGGGTTAAATATTACAACCTTCGGAACCAAATTTCTTTATTACAAACTTAACTTCAACCCCAGTTTCTTGCTTGGGGATCTTTCGAGTTTTATTTCCCTATGACCGAGCTGTGAAGCTGCCTACATATCCTTAAAAGGAATCAGGTCAAACGTAGTTCACACTGAATTCCTTGTTGTTATAATTTTTCTTTTCACTTATTATTTCCTTTTCTTTTTCTTTTCTTACCTTTTTTCCTTTTTCTCTTTTTCTTTTGTTGTTTTGTTGTTTTTGTTATTTTCCTCTTTTTATCTTTCATGCTTGTGTTTTCTAATCTTTGCTACCGATTCCGAAAGAGGGGTATGAAAGAAAACAAGTCAGACTCAAAGGGGTAGCGAAGGATAAATTGTTTAGGTAGTAGAACGAAATGCCCTTGTCATTCCAATCTTCAAAACATACCAAGTACAAACAACATAATTAATGAGGCACTCGTAACATCTTCTGCTTGTGCCAGACTTACTAACCATATCTACACATTCGCCCTTGCCATTTGTCAATTTTAAAGCACTATTGGATAACACTCCCACTCTTATTATCTTGCCAATTTTGGGCAAACTTGTCCTTATTTTCCAACTGATGCGGCATGAAACATAAGGTTTCTTTATGTTCTATCTGCCCCAGTTTCACAAGGTTCGGGCTCAATCTGTTCTTATTTCCCTCAAGTGCCCCTATTATCTTCCCAACTGCTTCATGATTGAACTTTTAAGATTTAGTCCTAGAACTGTGCAAGCATGTCATGTCACTAGAGTCGACAGGAAAAGAATTATGAAGAGGAGAGAACTAAACAAAAGAAAATGACTAAAAGTAACAGAGAACAGGACATGCATTACACGATGAAACAGTTTGAACAACCAGACAAGCAAACTAAACTTACAACCCTTAGAACAAACCTAGACAACACTGACATGAGGTATTACGACCAAAGGAACTGGACAAAATAGAATGATAGAAGGGTTTGATTTACAAGACGATATCCAGATTACAACCCTGAGATAATCTGGACAACAGAAATGACAACAAAATAAGCTACCAAGATTCCTTCCTGAATGACTTTTCAATTGATAATCCTGACATTTAGTCACAATTTGGCTTATCAGAATCACCATGGCCTTCTCCAATTTCAGTCGGCAAATTCCCGAGTGGATTCTCGTTCCCCATGTCACCAGGCATCATCCCCACAAAGTGTGCGTCATCATGTGCAGGTAAAGGATTCAGCGTGATATTTTGGGTGTCACTGTCTTGGATCACAATCAAATTTTCATGGATCATCCTTTCTATTTCCCTTTTCAAATCCCAACAACTTTCCACATTGTGCCCCTGGGCATTGGAATGGTATTTACACCTATTAGATGGGTCAAAGCTTCTTGCACGTGGGTCCACATGATTTGGAGGAATGCGTGCAATCCGGTCATGTTGTTTTAACTTCTCAAATAAGCTTGCATAGGACTCTCCTATTGGTGTAAAATTATCTTTCCACTTTTGTTCCCTTCTATACCCCTGGCTTGGATGTGGGTTATAAGGTACTTGGAAATTTTGCGGAGGCCGGTGGAGATTTTGTGATGCTCGTGCTCGCTTTCTTGGATGATTTGATGGCTCGACAACATACTGGGGTGGATCAACGGAGTATGGTGGGTTCTGAGGTGGATAGTAATGCTTAGGGGAGTCATGGAAAACCTGATGAGGCTGCGCATACCTTCGAGGTGTTCTTCTCGGACCTCTTCTTGACCCTGCTGTCATCATGATTTCCTAATCCCTCTCATTTGTGTCACCAGATTCAATTTGGACAGCCTGAGCTGCAGCTTTAAGAGCTGCTTGACTTATAATTCTGCCTGTCTTAAGACCGTTCTCTACCATTTCTCCCATTTTGATTGCTTCCAAAACGGATTTACCAACTGCGGACATCATGTTTTGAAAGTAATCCGGCTCTTGAGCCTGAAGGAAAACAGTGATCAACTCGTGGTCATCCATGGGTGGCTTAGTTCGAGCTGCTTGTTCTCTCCATTGAATGGCATATTCCCTGAAACTTTCAGTTGGTTTCTTCTTCAGGTTTGTAAGGGAAATGCGGTATGGGGCAGTGTCGATGTTGTATTGGAACTGTTTGACAAAGGCTTGTGCCATGTCGTTCCATACGTACCAACGAGATGTGTCTTGATCCAAAAACCATTCAGATGCTACTCCCGTAAGGCTTTCCCCAAAGTAAGTTATTAGCAATTCTTCATTTCTTCCCAGACCTCTTAGTTGATTGCAATACCTTTTGAAGTGGGCTATGGGGTGTCCATGTCCATCATACTTTTCAAATTTGGGGATCTTGAAACCAGGCGGCAAGTGGACATCGGGGAACATACATAGATCTTTGAAGGCCACACTCTTTTGACCTGCCAACCCTTGCATGTTTTTCAATCGTTGTTCTAAGCTTCTCACTCTTTGGGTTATTTCCTCCTGTACCATCTTTCGGGGATCTTGCGATGTCCGCTTGCCACAAACTGACCACCTCAACTTTCATCACAATTCAAAAATATGTTAGAATGGACTCAGTCAGTCCTTATTACTATCAACATTTTTCACTTTTGTTTTTCATTTCATTTTTTATATCTACATATATAGTTGTGGTCGAATCTTATGGAGATTGCCTACGTATCATGACCCCGCATGAAGCAGACCTTGCATAGTTCACGCAGATACACGGTAAGTAACAACAAAACATTTTTTTTTCATTCTTATAATACAACAAACTTGATAACACAGGTTTAAAAGTTGACCATACTTAACAGACTTTGACGGAAAGACGACCTACAGACTCGAAAATCAAACACACCCACATAAAAGAATTACAAACTCAAAAACAAACGGACAGATTCCTTCCCCTATATGCCAATTTTAACCAAATGGCTATTTTT
>MU733164.1:51955-65072 GCA_026770625.1 Nicotiana glauca
TTTCGACAACTGAAAGATACTCTAAGGCTTATCTTGGCAAGAACGGTTCAATACACTACCGAAGCTGGCTCGACTTATTTTGACCAAAAATCACAAAGGCATTCACTTGTCCACTGACTCTTTTTTTGTTTTTCAAATTAAAATAAAAGACCTGGTTTTGCAAACACGGCCTTTCAGCACCCCGGGGACGAAGATTTTAAGGCTGTGTGGGTCCACCGGCCAAAATCCAAAAAATGACCAAAGGTGGCTGTTTATACAAAGTCAGCCTTCCGGCGTCCCTTTCGGGAACATTCGGCTATATTTGACAAGAGCGGCATCACCCAACTTATTTATGACGAAAATTAAAATTTGATATTTTTTGGCTATTTTTGCAAAAAAGGGAGGTTGGACCCGATGAGGGTTGCCTACGTATCTCACATCCGTGAGAATCAAACCAGCGTAGTTCTGCAAAGAAAATAAACTAAATTTGAAAATAAAACATTTTTTTTTCAAATCATTAGCAAATAAAAACCAAATCACATTTTTTCCTTTATTGGCAAATGAAGCATAATATTTTTTGAAAACATTTTTTTTCAGTGGAAAATAAAACAAATTATTTTGAAAAATAAAACTCTCTTCCTTTTTTTTCATTTTTTCTAAAAATCAAGTAGAGTCTCTGCACTACTTACATTGATATTATCAAAACTAGTGATTAACTCTCTTAACCCTCTACACTGCTATTTTTCCTCTTTTTTTTTTTCATTTTCCCCAATATTTAAAAGCCGGTCAGCATGCAAGTCCGAAGCAGATAAATGCACAGGTAGCAAGTAAAATGCATCAGGATGGTCTTTTTCATTTCGGGTACACCTGTCCTAGATAGACCCAACCCCTGTGTTGAGTCTCCTAAGTCAAATGCACATGATGGAAACAAACGTTCCTACTAGGGATCCGACATGAGGCTTTGTTTTTCTAGGTTTAAAACCTCGGTTTAGTGTTCAAGACCTGGCTTACCCGAGCGGACAACTCGAGCCAAGGGGGGCAGCGTACCGGGGATACAGAAGCTCCGCCGGCTTAGCAACTTATCCGAACCTCGTTCAAAAATTTGAGTAGACTCTATACAGAAAAGAAGTCACACGAAGTGCACCCTTCTTCATGATGTAGAAGACTCAGAGAGAGGAAGGGATTCGTAACAGTTTATATACAATTCACCAAATATCAAAGCGGTAAAGCATTTAGCACATATAGCATGAAACATGTAGAAAAATCAGATAATATACAATCCAAATATAACAAATATACCAAGCTCGAATTCTTGAACCCTGAACCAAAGTTCTGGGTTCTAGTTCCTAGAAGAGTCGCCAGAGCTGTCGCACCTCCTTTTTACGCTACCGCACCCCGTGAAGGGTGTGGTAAAGGGCGTTTTTCCAATTAAAGGACAATCGAAACGGGATTTAGTATTAAGAGTTGGAGTCGCCACTTGAGAGATTTATGGTGTCCCAAGTCACCGATTTGAATCCCGAATCGAGGAAAAAGTTGACTCCATATTACAGTCTACGAATCAGAAATCCGGATAAGGAATTATGTTAACCCGGGAGAAGGTGTTAGGCATTCCCGAGTTCCGTGGTTCTAGCACTGTCACTCAATTGTCATATTTGGCTTATTTATCTGATTTTATAACATGTTCAAACCTATGTGCATTTTTACCTTTTAACCGCTTTTGATTATTATTAAGGAATTGAACGTCGTTTAAAATATGTTCATGGATCACGTCACATGAAATGCACCCGGATCCTCGACACATTTTATTCAACGTTTTGGGATTTTTGGATTTGGGTCGCATGAAATGCACACCCGAACTTAGGAAGGTAAAATTATTAAAGACACGCCTAAAGAGACTAACGCATTATTATTTTGGGGAAGGCCGTGAAATTCGCTAAACAGCCCATCCCGAAATCTGAGTATTTTAATATATACATTCATGAGGACCCGTAATTTGCATTTTTATTTGGCGAGGCTCGTCTCATTTATTATTTAAGGATATCCTAAAGCGACTATGATTTTCTATTTATTTGTCTCTAAAAATGAAGAAAAAGTCCTAAATAATTACATGTTTATAAATTCGGGCCTCGAGTTCAAGTCCGAATTCAAACAAAAGGGGGAACCCTCTTAATTTGAACCCGCTACCTAACTCGAAGCCCAAACTTATATTGTTAGACTAAAAAAAAACAAATCAACACCCACTACATAAGACAATGGCAAAATTTATTAAGCAAAATGCCAAAAGAGAATCAATCAAATAGAACGAAACCAAAGATCAGAGAGTTAGAACAGAGACCTCGCGCAGCCGCAATAGTCAAATTGATCGACTGAAACTCAACCAAACGACCACGACCGCGACACTACACTGGAGACTTCGACGGAACTCAAACTTGAAAATGGGGATGCGCCATGTAAAAAGAATGGACTGTTTTAAGGTGCTTTCAATGGAGTTTTTGGCTTGATTGAGTGCTGCGTTTTTTGTTCTATTTTGCTGTGATTTTGGAGTCATTTTGGGACTGTTTTAGTCCATTTTCATGGCTGGTTTCGGGCTATTTTTGGGGGTGGATTTCTAGCTCATTTTTGGGTTGTTTTTATTGCTGCTGTCTCCGGCGTCGGGGCTGGCTGGTTCCGGCGAGCTGCTGTGAGCGGAGCGGCGACGGAACTGGAGTGAGGAGATGACTGGAGAGTTGCTGGATTGTGGCTTGGAAGGCAACGACGGAAGTGTGTGTCCAACTAGGGTTCAACTAGTCTCATTTCCATGAAGAAGAAGGGTTCTCTTTTGGTTTTTGAAGAAGAAGACTCGATGGGGGGGGGGTCGTGTAGTCTACTAGGTTTTCCGGTCTTGTAGTTCTGTAAGGAACAAGAAGGGCAGCCATGGGGTTCTAGGCTTTTGTTTTGTCTTCCTCCATTATTGTTAAGGTTGAAGAAATGAAGCTCCCTCTCTCCAAAATACGGCTGATCTCCTTGCTAGGTCTAGGGTTTTGTCTTGTTGTCTAATCTCCATGGAAGATGGCTGCTACTCTCTCTTTAGTGTATTTTCTAAGTTAGAACATTTCAAGAGGGATCCGGTCGGGTCATGGGTATTGGGTTGGGTAAGGGGTGTTTGGATGGGTTTCAAGAATTGGGCTTAAGGATCTAGTAAAAACTGGCCCAATTTTGACTCCTCCTTTCTTTATTTATTTCCAAACTATTTTTATATTTTTCTTTTTCTTCAATTTTCTTTCTAATTAAAATAAAAATACAATCCTAAATTAAGACTTGACCAAATTATCCTAAAATACTAATTAACTATAAGTAGTTATCACACAAAATTAAACACCAATTAAAATAAACTCACACAACTTGGACATTAATTGCCGAAAATGCAAAGTACATTATCTTTTTTTTGTGACTTTTTTCATTTTTGTAAAACTTACTTAATTACTCATAATTGTAAAATTAAGTCCTAAATGCAAATGCAACATATTTTTGCATTTTAATTAATTTAAACAAACAAACATGCACACACACAAACTCAAACAATTACTAAAAATATCACGAAAAATTCATAAAAATGCACACAATAAAATAGACAAAAAAATTTTTGTTTTGATTTCTTTGGGATAGTTCGTGTGGGGCAAAAATCACGTGCTCACAACTTCCCCTTGCCAAACATACACATTCTTATCGACAACTACGCCAAGCATGAGTTGCAGTCTTTCGTTGATTGTTTCATCGGATACCATCAGATATGGATGGACGAGGAAGATGCATAGAAAACGGCTTTCATCACGCCATAGGGGATGTATTGTTACAAAATGATGCCATTTGGGTTAAAGAATGCTGGTGCCACCTATATGAGAGCCATGACTACTATCTTTCACGACATGATACACAAGGAGATTGAGGTATATGTGGACGACGTCATCGTCAAATCCAAGAAAGCCACTGATCATATGGAAGATCTGAGAAAGTTCTTCAACAGACTGAGAAGGTACAATCTAAAACTGAATCCCGCCAAGTGTGTATTCGGGGTTCCTGCTAGAAAATTACTGGGTTTTATTGTGAGTCGTCGAGGAATAGAATTTGACCCATCAAAAGTCAAAGTCACTCAAGAATTGCCACCGCCAAAGAACAAGAAAGACGTGATGAGTTTCCTGGGGAGACTCAACTATATCAGCCGGTTCATAGCTCAGTCCACAGTCATTTGTGAACCCATCTTTAAAATGCTAAAGAAAGACGTTGCTACTAGATGGACCGACGATTGTCAGAAAGTCTTTGACAGAATCAAGGAATACCTGTCAACACCGCCAGTCTTGGTTCCTCCTGAGCCAAGAAGACCTCTATTGCCTTACCTTGCGGCATTGGATGGAGCATTCAGTTGTGTTCTGGGACAATATGATGAAACGGGGAGAAATGAGCAAGTCATCTATTATATCAGCAAGAAGTTCACCCCGTACGAGGCCCGATATTCTATATTAGAGCGCATCTATTGTGCTCTGACTTGGGTAGCTCAGAAATTGAGGCATTATTTATATGCCCTCACTACTTATCTCATATCCAGGATGGACCCGTTGGAGTATATTTTCCAGAAGCACATGCCCACTGGCAAGCTCGCCAAGTGGAAAATCTTGTTGAGTAAGTTCGACATTGTTTAGTGACTCAAAAAGTAGTCAAGGGTCAAGCCATAGCAGATCACCTTGCCGAGAATCCCATTGAAGGAGAATACGAACCACTGAAAATGTATTTTCTTGACGAAGAAGTATCCTTTGTAGGAGAAGATATTGCAGAATCCTACGATGGTTGGAGGTTGTTTTTCGACGGAGCCGCAAATTTCAAAGGAGTTGGCATAGGGGGCAGTCCTAGTATCGGAAACCGGCTAGCATTACCCAGTAACCGCCAAGCTCAGATTCCCCTGCACAAACAATATGGCCGAATATGAAGCTTGCATCCTATGGCTCAAGATGGCCATTGACATGAACATTCAGGAGTTGCTAGTAATCGAGGATTCAGACTTGCTCATACATCAAGTCTGAGAAGAGTGGGCAACCAAGAACTCTAAGATACTCCCTTACTTGCATCACATACAGGAGTTAAGAAAAAGATTCACAAAGATGGAATTTCAGCATGTCCCCAGGGTCCAGAACGAGTTCGCTGACGCATTGGCTACTCTGGCATCCATGATCCAACATCCAGATACGAATTTCATTGATCCCATCCCAGTAAAGATTTATGATCAGCCGGCTTATTGTGCTCACGTTGAGGAAGAAGCGAACGGAAAACCATGGTTCCACGACATCAAAGAGTACTTGACAACAAGAGAATATCCGGAACTTGCCAACGTTACTCATAACTGCACACTTCGGAGGTTATCCAACAACTTCTTTCACAACGGGGGAATACTGTATAGGAGGAATGCCGATTTGGGTTTACTAAGGTGTGTCGAAGCAAAAGAAGCATCCAGACTATTGGACGAAGTCCACGTAGGGACTTGCGGGCCGCACATGAACGATTTTGTCTTAGAAAAGAAGATACTACGAGCAGGGTATTTTTAGATAACCATGGAAACAGACTGCATCCAGTACATTCACAAATGCCATCATTGTCAGATACATGCAGATATGATAAAGGTGCCTCCAAATAAGCTCACTGCAACAAGCTCACCATGATCATTCGCCACCTGAGGAATGGATGTCTTTGGACCTATTGAGCCTGCCGCATCAAACGGGCACAAGTTCATCCTGGTGGAAATTGATCATTTTACTAAATAGGTTGAAGCAGCATCGTACAGGGCAGTGACCAAGAAAGTCATGACAGATTTCGTCTGTGACCGTATTGTTTGCCGATTCGAAATTCCAAAATCAATCATCACTGATAATGGTTACAATCTCAATAACGATTTGATGAAAACAATGTGTGAGGCATTCAAGATCAAACACAAGAATTCTACAGCTTACAGGCCTCAGATGAATGGAGCTGTAGAAGCAGCCAACAAGAATATTAGGAAGATACTAAGGAAGATGGTCGAAAGACACAAACAATGGCATGAGAAGTTATCATTCGCCTTACTGGGATACCGCACCACGGTCCGCACATCGACCGGAGCAACTCCCTACATGTTGGTTTATGGTACAGAGGCGGTCATCCCCGCCAAGGTAGAAATTCCATCCTTGAGGATCATACAAGAAGCGGAGTTGGACGACGCAGAATGGGTAAAAGGTCGCTACGAGCAGTTAGCCCTTATAGATGGAAAAAGAATGATGTAGTTTTCCACGGTCAGTTGTATCAGAACAGAATGTCCAGATCCTTCAACAAAAGAGTTAAGCCAATGAAGTTTACACCGGGGCAGCTGGTGTTGAAGAAGATATTCCCACATCAAGATGAAGCCAAGGGGAAATTCTCTCCCAATTGGCAAGGTCCGTACATGGTTCATCGGGTTCTAACTGGAGGAGCCCTTATTCTTGCAGAAATGGGCGGAGAAGTTTGGCCAAAGCCGATCAAATCTGATGTAGTGAAACGATACTATGTGTAACCATTTATGATTCCTTTCATGATGTAATTTGAACTATGCCTGACCTGATTCCCGTTTAAGAGGGAATACGTAGGCAGCCCTATGGGTTCGGTCACAATTTAATAGAATTCCATTTTCCCCTGCTATTGGAACTGGGGCAGAATTTTGAGGAGGACCCTCAAAATTCTGAAGATGGTCTTCAGCCGCTTATCGCCAAGGATGTCAGCTCAGTAAACTGGGGCAGAATTTTGAGGAGGACCCTCAAAATTCCGAAGTTGATTTAGCATTCGTTCAGTGCAGCCATCAGAAGTGCCAGCCCAGTAAACTGGGGTAGAATTTTGAGGGGGACCCTCAAAATTCCGGAGCTAGAGAGATTGCAATGCTTTGAACCGCGTTGCAGTCGTTGGTTCATCTAAACAAAACTATTTTCTACTTACGTTATATTTATTAAATCATGCATAACTATGATAGCTGCTATTTAGCAACGCTACCCCAATGACGCGTAACGCCGGAAGCCAAAGGAAAACGAACTAACCTTTCCCCTTTACAAAACTCACGATTTTCTTTGGATGCAGGCACCCGAGTCACAAACATATGGCGCGTTCGGATTGAATCGCCGTGCCTAATTGCATTTGCTATCCACACGCAATATCCCCCAGCAACTGCAATATCACAATCAGTTACCAGCAATCAGCTAAGAATCTTTTATTACCATCTGCATTTTTTGCATTGCATAAGGCTACCTTTCTGCCTTCCGAGACTAAGTGTTGTCTCCATCTGTATTTTTTGCATTGCATAAGGCTACCTTTCTGCCTTCCGAGACTAAGCGTGGTCTCCATCTGCATTTTCTAAGGCTACATTTCTGCCTTCCGAGACTAAGCGTTGTCTCCATCTGCATTTTCTGCATTGCATAAGGCTACATTTCTACTTTCCGAGACTAAACGTTGTCTCCATCTGCATTTTCTGCATTGCATAAGGCTTCCTTTCTGCCTTCCGAGACTAAGCATTGTCTCCATCTGCATTTTCTGCATTGCATAAGGCTACCTTTCTGCCTTCCGAGACTAAGCATTGTCTCCATCTGCATTTTCTGCATTGCATAAGGCTACCTTTCTGCCTTCCGAGACTAAGCGTCGTCTCCATCTGCATTTTTCGCATCGCATAAGTCTATCTTTCTGCCTTCTGAGACTAAACGTTGTCTCCACCTGCATTTCCTGCATTGCATAAGGCTACCTTTCTGCCTTCCGAGGTTAAGCTCTACCTCCACTTGCATGGCTGAAATATCGCCACTTTCATTTACGTCTTGCAATCGGCTGAAATATCGCCAAACTATTTAAATTCTCTGTCGGCTGAAATATCGCCATTTACATTTTTTCGCACCGGCTGAAATACCGCCAAACTATATTTAAATTCTTGTCGGCTGAAATATCGCCATTTACATTTTTTTCATCCACTGAAATACCGCCAAATCTTGCATTTTATGGGCTGAAATATCGCCAAACTGTCCAAAGGCGTCATCATTCGGAGGCATCATCTTCATTGCCCGAGAACACCATGCCATGGCCCGAGGATCCCACTTTATATCTTGCACATCATTATTCAAAGGAATCATGGTTTGGAGGCACCATTATCATGGCCCGAGAACGTCATTTCATAACCTGCGAATCCTTTAAATTTTGCGCTTCATGGCCCAGGACATCATGGTCTGAGGACGTCATCCTAACCGTCCGAGGACAGCATTCATGGTCCAACGGGAACTTGCATCATGTTTAAGTTTATGCACGATATACGTCTATATTGCTCACTTGCAGGTATACCGCCTAGAAATGGCTATCTTAGCGGGAGCGACCCCATTCCGGTTCTCGCAGCCGATCAACTTCAAGATACCTCTTGCTTCCCCCAAGCGTCATGTCCGTCCTTTTAAATCTCCATCGGCACGTTCCACCAATGGTTCTTGAACTACATACGGCCTGATTCCTATAAAACCAGGGATATGTAGGCAGCTCAGAGACCAGAGCTCGGTCAGATTCTTTTCAAATCGCCGCTTCCGGTCAAAATTGGCCATCACAACTTTACCCGACAACCCTTTCATCCTTCCCGGGTAAAGAGGGGCAGCTGTTGATATCCAATTTTTCCCTGAGTATTTTATATACCCAAAATACTTTTAAAATAACATATACTTGCATATATAAGCATGCCCAAGAAGTTTTGGTATTTTTCCTTATTTTTTAAGATTTTAAAACCAATTTTGTGCCTATTTTAATAGTAGAAAATTCAATAATTATTCCCAAACTATCATTTTTGGTGAATAATTTATTTTCATTCTTATATTTGCACCAAAATATAATTAAGGTGATTTTTGTATATTTTTATAAATTTATTTGGTAGTTCTAAAGTTAAATTGCATGTAATTGCAAGTTTAGCCTATCTTAAGATTAACTGCATTTTTATAAATGTAAAATTGGTCCTGATACTGTTTATATGTTATTTACTAACTCAGTACTTTTAATTTAATTTCATAATCATTTTACTATTTTTTTCAAAAAAATAAAAGGGAAAATGGCTATTTAAAATATAGCCCTAATTCGTTTCATTTGTATCCCCGTTTACATTTCAATTTTTTTAGCCTGAAGTTAGCCCAATTTCAAGCTTAAAATCGGACCATCCCAATCCCATCTAACCCAACCCAATGACCCGTTCATCCTACCCGACCCAAGGCTCCTTTAATCCAGACCGTTGATCAATCTGATCAATGGTCACGATCTCTTATTTCCTTTTTAATTCGTCTAACACAACCCTAATCCCCTCATTTCCCTCTGGTAGCCGCCTTTGGATCCTCTCATTTCTCTCTCAACCTTTCCCCTAACCCTAGCATCTTCTCGTCATCCTCACCCCAAAACTCACTGGAATCCATGGCTTCTCAGGCCATGGAAACCCTATATTCACCTCCTATTGCTCCTACGTGCCTTATGCTCGAAGGATCGAGGCCAAACTTCAGAGGTCTTCACTCAGACCTTCACTAATTTGAGGTTTCCGGCCATTTCCGGCCCTGCTCCGACATATCTTAGCCTCCTAAGCCTGGCTCCGACCTTATCAACTCAAATCCAATCTCATGACTTCCAAGCCTTTCTCATCCTTTAGGGTTCTCAGAAACCCTAGCCTATTCAAGGTTCTTTCATCGTTATTCGTCTAGATCTATGCGTTATCTATGCTTTTCTTGACATCTAAGGTGTTTTTCCCAAAAGCTTTTTTTTTTCAAAAATCGTTTCTCTTCAATTTTAGGGTTTCTGAAAGGATTTTTTTTGAAAAAAAATCTTTCTGATGTTTCTCCTTCTTTGCTTTATGTGTGTTTGTTCATATCCTACTCGTATGATTTCTTTATTACGCGTGTACTGTCTTCTACCTTTTCTTTTCTACTATGCATGTTATTTCTGTTAAACTTTGCCATATTTTCTCTACTCTTTTATTATGTGTGTTTACTGTTAAGTTATTTGATTTTGTTTACTGGACTCTGTTCATATTTTTACATGCTTCACCTACTTGTGTTCACGTCTGTATTATCTCCTTCTTCTGAATTTGTTTAGGTTCCGAGTTTTCTCAAAATGTGTTCTTCATGATTCTTCTTCCTTTGTCATTTAACGTGCTATCATACATGTCTTGTTGAGACTCTGAAGCAAATGGCTTGCTTTCTCACTTCCATGTTTTGAAACCCTGGGATTTGGGGGTTTCCTTTGATGATTTTGATTCCTTGTGTTCGAGTTAAGGCTCCACTTTGGGACCCTGGACTCTTAGAATCACTATGAGTCTGCAAATTGAACTTGTATCTCTTTGCTTATGATCCTGAGTTTTTATGATTCTGAACTCCTCCCTCTTTTACATAGCTCGACAGACTCTTCTTTATTCACATGTTTGTGTAGTTTGTATATGACACTCTTCTTTCATAAGATTTTTTTGCCAACTACTAATTGATTCTGAATCCATTTGATGGTGTTTACTTGCTTGCTCTTGATTTTCCCTAAATGAACCTTTCTTTACCCTTTTTCTCAACCTGATTCATTCGAGCAAGCATGTAATTTTGGTTTTACTAATTGATTCCCTTTCCTGTTTTAATCAAACTGTGTACTATTGGTTTGTTTCCTTAAATAGCTTCTATGTACTTACCCTTTATTATGCTGCTGGGAAAATATTATTTCAAAATCCCTTCCCTTAATTGTTTTACCCGTTTGAATTTGAATCCCTTAATTAAAGGGAGTCTTATATGGTTGATTAAAAATCAGACTTTGATTATTTTCTTACCTTATTTCTCACAACTTTCACACTATAAATACTCTCCTCCCTTCTCTTTGAACAGGGACGAACACAGAACACAATCTGAGTTCACAATTCACTCTCACTTAAATTCTCTCTTTCTGATACTTGCATTGCTGTAAACTTTGTTTACTTTCTTGTACACTCTTTTGCTTCTCTACTGGTATGCCTCAATTAGTTTACATGCCTCAACAATAATGTGTTTAATTCTGCCCATTTGTTTCAAGCATATTGTCACATGTTTCACCTTTCCTTTATAGTTCAGTATTTAAATTATATATGCAATTAGTTGTTTGTCATGAATTTGATACTTTATGAATCCCCTTAACCTTTACCCTTTGTATGTGAGTTATGGTTCAGGACATAACAGCACTCGAATTTGCTGTCTATGATCCTGAACTAGATTTTTTGAATCCCAAACTCAATCAATGCCCATTCCCTTTTCCCCCTTTATGTGTCTAAGCCCTGGACTGGGGTCTGGTAGTGTCCTAATCACTATCTAGACTTTGATCTGACCTTCAAAAGGTCTGCTCCTAGCTTGTTCAACCAAACAAGTGGTTAGGGGTGTGCCAGCCTACTTTGTGGCTAGGTATGACCACCACCTGTCATGACTCCCCAATTCCCCTTTCACTTTGCACTTACTCTTAGCCATAAGTTTTGCCCCTCTCTTGCAAGCCATGCTTTGGGACCCTTGAGCTCCCTTTGAACTTGGATGCATGAGAGCTGGCTCTTCCACACTGCACTATTCTAATTTTGATAGTATCCTGGGTGTAAGCAATGCCTGGAATCCCTGATATTCCTTAGAACTTTGAAACACCTTGGATAAATAGAAGGCTTTGGAAATCTGGATCCCGGAATTGGTTCAATCGCATATTATTAGACATTAAGGTTGAATTAGGCTGCTTGGATCTAGCTGTTAGCTTTTGATGTATCTTTTAATTTCCAGTTTGATTCATTGGGTTGTAATAATTTTGTATGAAACTCGGGGAGTATAGTAAAAGGGTGTGGGAGGGGTCTTTACTTTTCTTGCATCCAAGTGGTAGAAATCATGAGTTAGGATTTTTATTTTTTATCAAACTAGAAATCCTGCCTATAAGGTCTTTAATACTGATTCAATCACATTGAGACCATGCCTATAGGATTTAACGCTTAACTTTACCGTTTTAATCACATAGAAAGCATGTCTATAGGACTTAACGCTCACTTTCTGCGATTATGCATATAGAAATCCTGCCTATAGGAGTTAATTTTCTGCAAATTTATAGATATCATGCCTATAGGATGTGCATACGCATGACATTAGGCAAACTTTAGGATTAATAAACAAGCATCCGTCCATAAGTTTATTAATAGGTTCGGTAATCAATAACTTATAGATATCATTTCCATAGGAGCTTCTTTTGAATCAAACTCGCTTAGCATGTTTAACAGCAGTAGCAATTGATTAGTCATTTCTTACATGCCTAAGTCAGTACATGTTTTCCAAAACGTAGTCTCTAATAAAAACTTGTTTCAAATCAGCGTGTACTTTTCCCTAAAGATCTATTTCTTTAACTGACATATCTTTTCTGAAACTGCTTCTTTCTAATATTCTGCCCAAACGTGTTTGCCAACTCAATTCCTATCTTTCGAACTCGTCGTTTTAAATCAGTTCTGCGACTCACTCTTTTCTTTAGATAACTCTGTCCCTTCTGGAATTTTCAAAACTTTTTTTTGTGTTTGATCACTATCCCTTTTGAACTAGTCTCTAAATGTCTGTAGCATACCCCTTTTTCTTCAAAACCCTTCTGCATAATCATCTTCTAAAATCAGTACTTTCTTAAATCAACTCACGATTAATTCAGTGCCTTAATCCCTAACAACTGTATCCGAGTTGCCTAATGCAGACTTTCTGTTTAAATACATATTTTGAACCAGTCCGCTCGCTGCTTAATTTAAATCTAAGACCAAATCAGTATTTGTCAAGGCATGCTAAACTAAATGATTGTTTAACTTCTGGGGTTAATTTGAGCCTTGTATGCTTGTTTGTTCTCCCCTTTTACTTGATACTTGTTTTGAATGTCGAGCTAGAATTTTATCCTTTAAACTCCACAAAGGCCCTCATCCCTTTCTTCTCCTTTAGGACTAGAAGTCCTAATACCCCGGGACTAATAGGATTGGGACGGGTAGTAGCATGAGATAAGTAAATGATACCGTTCCACGCTTTAATACCTTAACGGGGTGGGAAGGGTAGACATGGAGATGATGATTACACGATAACACTCCGCGTACAACTGAGTACCAGTGTTGTGCGAATGATCCATG
>MU733164.1:75720-101151 GCA_026770625.1 Nicotiana glauca
CACATCATTATTCAAAGGAATCATGGTTCGGAGGCACCATTATCATGGTCCGAGAACGTCATTTTATAGCCTGTGAATCCTTTAAAATTTGCGCTTCATGGCCCAGGACATCATGGTCTGAGGACGTCATCCTAACCGTCCGAGGACAACATTCATGGTCCAATGGCAACTTGCATCACGTTTAAGTTTATGCACGATATACGTCTATATTGCTCACTGCAGGTATACTGGCTAGCAACGACCGTCTTAGCGGGATCGACCCCGTTTCGATTCTCGTAGCCGATCAACTTCAAGATACCTCTTGCTTCCCCCAAGCGTCATGTCCGTCCTTTAAAATGTCCATCGGCACATTTCGCCAATGGTTCTTGAACTAAATACGACCTGATTCCTATAAAACCAGGGATATGTAGGTATCTCAGAGACCAGAGCTCGGTCAGATTCCTTTCAAATTGCCGCTTCCGGCCAAAATTAGCCATCACATCTTTACCCGACAACTCTTTCATCCTTCCCGGGTAAAAAGAGGCAGCTGTTGATACCCAATTTTTCCCTGAGTATTTTATATACTCAAAATACTTTCAAAATAACATATACATGCATATATAAGCATACCCAAGAAGTTTTGGTATTTTTCCTTATTTGTTAAGATTTTAAAACCAATTTTCTGCCTATTTTAATAGTAGAAAATTCAATAATTATTCCCAAACTATTATGTTTGGTGAATAATTTATTTTCATTCTCATATTTGCACCAAAATATAATTAAGGTGATTTTTGTATATTTTTATAAATTTATTTGGTAGTTTTAAAGTTAAATTGCATGTAATTGCAAGTTTAGCCTATCTTAAGATTAACTGCATTTTTATAATAGTAAATTGGTCCCAATATTGTTTATATATTATTTACTGACTCAGTACTTTTAATTTAATTTCATAATCATTTTACTATTTTTTTTTTAAAAAAAAGGGGAAAAATGGCTATTTAAAATATAGCCCCAATTCGTTTCACTTGTATCCCCATTTATATTTCAATTTTTTTAGCCTGAAGTTGGCCCAATTTAAAGCTTAAAATCGGACCAGCCCTATCGCATCTAACCCAACACAATGACCCGTTCATCCTACCCGACCCAAGGCTCCTTTAATCCAGACCGTTGATCAATCTGATCAATGGTCACGATCTCTTCGGTAATCAATAACTTATAGATATCATGTCTATAGGAGCTTCTTTTGAATCAAACTCGCTTAGCATGTTTAACAACAGTAGCAATTGATTAGCCGTTTCTTACACGCCTAAGTCAGTACATGTTTTCCAAAACGTAGTCTCTATTAAAAACTTGTTTCAAATCAGTGTGTACTTTTCCCTAAAAATCTATTTCTTTAACTGCCATATCTTTTCTGAAACTGCTTCTTTCTAATATTCTGCCCAAACGTATTTTCCAACTCAATTCCTGTCTTTCGAACTCGTCGTTTTAAATCAGTTCTGCGACTCACTCTTTTCTTTAGATAACTCTATCACTTCTGAAATTTTCAAAACTTTTTTTTGTGTTTAATCACTATTAGGCAGTTTGTTTTCCCTTTTGACCTAGTCTCTAAACGTCTGCAGCATACCCCTTTTTCTTCAAAACCCCTCTGCATAATCGTCTTCTAAAATCAGTACTTTCTTAAATCAACTCGCGATTAATTCTGTGCCTTAATCCCTGACAACTGTATCCGAGTTTCCTAATGTAGACTTTCTGTTTAAATACATGTGTTGAACTAGTCCGCTCGCTGCTTAATTTAAATCTAAGACCAAATCAGTATTTGTCAAGGCATGCTAAACTAAATGATTGTTTGACTTCTGGGGTTAATTTGAGCCTTGTATGCTTGTTTGTTCTACCCTTTTACTTGATACTTGTTTTGAATGTCGAGCTAGAATTTTATCCTTTAAACTCCACAAAGGCCCCCATCCCTTTCTTCCCCTTTAGGATTAGAAGTCCTAATACCCCGGGACTAATAGGATTGGGATGGGTAGTAGTATGCAATACGTAAACGATACCGTTCCGCGCTTTAATACCTTAACGGGGTGGGAAGGGTAGACATGGAGATGATGATTACACGATAACTCTCCGCGTACAACTGAGTACCAGTGTTGTGCGAATGATCCATGTAATGTATAAACCTAGGACCCCTTTCTCCTTCTTTATTAGTTTAACAAAATTTTCTAAATCTTTAAAGTTATTGCATTTTCAATTTCTGCTTTTCGCATGATCTTTCGGATTATTTGCACTAAGTACCTGACCTTTTCCTCTACTTGCACGTTTTTTTACAAAAATTGCTCCTTTAAAATTCAGCACTTCTTTTAACCTTTTGTGCTTCTTGTACTTGTTTATTTACATTTACATCTAAAGTCATAATTGTAGCATGGCGGGAACTACACTAGAGGATCTTGAGGGGCGCCTAACACCTTCCCCTCGAGATAATTTCAAGTCCTTACCCAAAAACTCTGGTCTGCATCTTTAATTCTTCTAAAAGTGTCCTAATTCACTATAATCATTAGGTGGCGACTCTCCAAACTCTCAAAAAAACCCAATTCCCAAAGTGGGAAAAGAGTTGTCTTCCCAAATGTCATGAACCCTATTCCGCGAGGAAAAAGGGGGCGTCGACAGCATGGCGACTTTGCTGGGGAATTCTTTAGGCTTTTACCATTGCATGTTATACGTGACTTTATTGCTTTCTTTTATTGCTTTTGTTTAATGTCTTTATTTGAAACTAACTTGTTTCTTTTGTTTCTTTTTCTTTAATTACTTTCATTTATTGCTTTTCCGCCAATAATGTTTTAATTTCTGAGCAATCATTGTAAACTTTATTGTATGAACGTGAAAATATATGTCAATTTGTTTGATCTTTGTAAACTGCATCTTCAACATCATACTCCACTCATGCCAAACGAATACTATAGCAACTCTTATAATGAGTAGTTGCGCTCTTCCAATACTATCACCCCCTAAATTTGGCAAAGGCATATTTGCGGTAAAACCAGTCGATCAACGGTGTAGTCGACGGTTCCGTGCCTTTTCCTCTTGAGTTGTCCGCTCAAGGGTACCAGTCTAGCACTTCAAAATAGAAACCTTATTCCATTTAAATTGTGCATGCATCATGGTCAAACCTAGCCGAGTCAGTTATGTTATCCATATTATGACTCATTAAGATAGCCTTGTCCAAAGTCTGTCGGGTTTCCTTGAAACCCAAATGGACGCCTCCACGTTCTGTGCATTTATTTGGAGAGCTTAAGTGCCTGCTATACTAATTATTGATTTAAATAGTCGAGTCTGGTGGGGGTAAGAGCCTAACACTCTATTTTGCAGAAAATGAGGCACGAGATCCCCAGATTTGGCATGGTAACCAACATTAATCCAAGACTGCTGAATTGGTGGAAAGACCTCCACTCCAGTGATCAGACGCTCATCCGCAAGTACTTAGGGAATTTTCCTTCTCTTGTAGAATTTGCTGCAAGGACTACGCGAGCTGGTGAAGCTGTTCGAGGGAGACAAAGATGCCGAATCTGGGTAAGGTCCTTCTGGGACCAAGTAGTTAGGAGTCTTTTTATTTTTAATGTAATAAGGCCAATGGACACTAGTGATATTTTACTTTCTATTATTTAGCGTCGTTTTGGATTCGTCTTATTTTTATCAATAAAATGAGGCATTTAGCATTATAAGTTCTCCGAAACTATTTGTCGATAGGCCTACCTCGGGCACAACGAGGCACCAAAGTTAGGGCGCGATTTATATTCTCACCCAATGTGTTTAAATACTGCAATACTTTTTCCTCAAAACCCGCTCTAACTTGTTACCTTTTTGTTTTTTCCTTTTATTTTTATTCCCTTCCCCAAAGATTAGTTCGTGCATTCTGGCACCATCAGCATACTTCACAAGATCCAAGGGCCTTCCACCTCCTCCTCCTCCGAGTCCTGTCCGGAACAAAAACAAAGGCAAAATGGGAGATATATGCACCAGAAAGGAGATTGAGATTTCTCAGGGTACCCCGGTTGCTAAGGAAACTACTGCACAACTCGAATAAAAGCTGTTGAAATTTCGAGAAGAAATGGATCAGGTTCGGAATTTGGCAAACCTATCATTTTCCCTCACTGCTCCTGATGTCAACACCCAAAATCCCGCACCTCCACAAAACACCCCGCAACCACAGATACAACCCACCCATACCTGTAACACATGCCACACTCCAAATAACACCACTACTGATTCCCGAGACACTAAACACCACAAATGACCATCTCCACAACACTCCTATTTACATGGATATTGTACCCCACTACGCCCAACCCATCTCAAATGCACCTGAGTCTGATGATAAGGACTCCCTCATCAGGAACTTAGCAGCAAAGCTCAAGAAAATAACCAGCCGAGTTCAGGGCGTGGAAGGTAACAAAGGCATTGAAGGATTGAATTACGAGGACTTGTGCATTCAACCAGATGTTGAACTTCCGGAGGGGTACAAACCTCCCAAGTTCGAAATGTTTGATGGAACAGGAGATCCCAGAGTCCACCTGAGGGCCTATTGAGATAAGCTAGTGGGGATTGGAAAAGATGAGAAGATCTGTATGAAGCTCTTCATGAGGAGCTTAAAGGGAGATGCACTATCCTGGTACATCAGTCAAGACCCCAAGAAACGGACGAGTTGGGTAGGTACGGCATCGGACTTCATGGATAGATTCCGGTTTAATACAGAGAACGCACCAGATGTATTCTACATACATAATTTGAAGAAGAAACTCACCAAAACATTCCACGAGTATGCTACTCGTTGGAGGTCAGAAGCTGCAAAGGTCAGGCCGGCCCTAGAAGAAGAGCAAATAAATATATTCTTCGTCCGAGCTCAGGATCCCCAATATTACGAGAGGTTGATATTGATCGAGGGTCAAAAGTTCTCTGATATCATCAAACTCGGAGAAACAATCGAAGAGGGCGTCAAGAATGGTATGATTACAAATCTTGAAGCATTGCAAGCCACCAATAAGGCTTTACAAACTGGTGGCGCGTGCAAGAAGAAAGATGTAAGTGCCGTGATGGTCGCGGAGCCAAATCACCACCAAAATACCACACTTACCCATCACCTCTACTTACATATCAACCTATCCCAAATTACCAAGCACCCGCACCCTCCTATCCACCTCCCGTTTACCAGTCCTCTCCACCTCTCACATATCAACCCACCTCACCCAGGTACTCTCAACCAGCACTTGTTTACCAAGCTTGTAACGCTCTACCCTCTCACTATAAATCACCACCCACCCGTCAAAATTTTCTGAGACCCAGACCAAATTTTGACCGTAAACCTCCCAGGCAATACACAGCCGTCACAGAACCAATTGAACAGTTATATGAAAGACTTAAAGTTGCTGGTTACGTTACTCCTATCCCAACAAAAGCTCCAGAAAATCCCTCCCAGTGGGTCAACCCCAACAAGACTGGTGCGTATCACTCCGGCATGAAGGGACACACCCTTGATGAGTGCCTTTCATTGAAAGATAAGATTCAGACCCTGATCAACAATAAGGTCATTGTAGCAAAGGATCCCGCTCCTAATGTTCGTAACAACCCCCTGCCTGACCATAAAGGTGGAGACATTCATATGATCGAGATCGAGGATGATTGGGACCCCAAAGGGTCAATATGTTTGATTGCTGAATGGGATGAACCAAAGAAGCCGGCGGTTATCCTTAACCCAATTGTTGTGCAGAATAAGCCCTCCATGGACGACGAAGTAAATATGTCTATACCTCTTGAATTTGAAGCGCCTCCTTTTGCGAAGGCGCCCGGACCAATCGAGGTTGAATTTGAAGTTCCAAAGGCACCTACACACTTTGAAGTTGTTGTGTTACCACCAAGGGTGCCTATTCCGGTGGCAATGACTGACATAACACCATTCCATTCAAATGCCATATCATGGGATTACACTGCCAAAGCTAGGAGGAAAAGAAGAACCAGGACAGGAGAAATAATTGTCGTGCAAGGAATGACTAGAACGGGGAGGGCTACACCCCAGAGCACATAGCCGAATCCGGTAAGCAAGCCCAGGGATGTCCCATTGAGGCAGGACCCGATGATATTTTGAGGAAAATACAGGCTAAGGAGTACTCGATCGTTGAACATTTGAACAAAACACCGGCACAGATATCAATCCTGGCCCTTCTGCAGAGTTCAGACACTCACAAGAATTCCTTAATGAAGATACTAAACGAAGCCTATGTGCCCAGCAATATAACCGGGGGTGAAATGGCAAATATGGTGGGGCAAGTGTTGGAGAGCCATAAAATAACCTTCCACGAAGACGATTTGCCGCCAGAAGGTTTGAGCCATGTCACACTTCCTTTTTACCTACCACACCCGTGAGGGGTGTAATAAAGGGAGTTTTTCCA
Source organism: Nicotiana glauca (assembly GCA_026770625.1). Classification (NCBI taxonomy): domain Eukaryota; kingdom Viridiplantae; phylum Streptophyta; class Magnoliopsida; order Solanales; family Solanaceae; genus Nicotiana; species Nicotiana glauca. The sequence continues at coordinate 82,134 of MU733164.1, forward strand.
ATTAAAGGACAATCGAAATGGGATTCGTTTATTAAGAGATTCAGAGTCGCCACTTGGGAGTTTTAAGTTGTCCCAAGTCACCGGTTGAATCCCGAATCGAGGAAAAGAATGACTCTGTTTAATAGTCTGCGCACCAGAAATCCGTGTAAGGAATTCTGTTAACCCGGGAGAAGGTGTTAGGCACTCCCGAGTTCCGTGGTTCTAGCACGGTCGCTCAACTGTTATATTTGGCTTGAATTATCTTATTTTTATACAATCGTGAACCTATTGTGCAAATTTTAACTTTTAGCCGCTTTTATTATTATTGTTTTTTAAGAGAATTGCAACGTCGTGAAAACACGTTTCGAACCACGTCATATCAATGTACGCGTGGTTATCAACATATTTCGACTCCGTTGAGATTTGGATTTGGTTCACATAAATGTGCACCCGAGTTTAAGAAAGTAAATTATTAAAAGCGCGCCTAAAGTGACTAGCACGTTATTATTTTTGGGGAAAGCCGTGAAATTTACTGAACGGCCCGTCCCGAATTCTAAGCAATTATTGTAACCACTTATTGAGGGCCCCGCGATTTAGGCATTTTTGTTTGGCGAGGCTCATCTCACTTTATTATTTAAAAGGCAACCTAAAGCAACTATAGTTCTCTATTTTATTTGTCTCTAAAAGGAAACCTAATTAATTAACATGCTTAAGAAGGGCCTAACTTATTAGTTATTAGATTAAAACAAATGCAAAAGGAAAATTTCACTCGGGGTTACGTAAAAGGCAGCTAGTAACAGGCCTTGGCCCAGGTCCACACGAACATATGAATCTGATTGGACCTGGGCCATTTACTGGAATACTAAGGCCCGAAACCTAGAAAATGGGCTAATCTATGAAACCAAATAGATCCGTGTTTTAATTACCTGAATATTTACTAACGTTACTCTATATTAGTACAAGGGTGCTCAAATGACTTACAATGAATAAAATTATCGACTGAAGTCCTTATTCTTGGATTTTTATCAAATTACAAGGTTAAGTGTACATGACCACTTTACTTCCACATTTTTAGTAGGTCCGAAACACCTATCCGTGTGAGGCTATTATAACATGAACTAATGCTAACACTTATGAAATTATAATCTCTTAAGAGGATTTAATGGTCGTTGCCGTGAAATCAGTTTAACCAACCCAAGCTGAGTGCTAATCAGGAATTGAATAAATATTCTATCTCATTTGTGGACTACTTGAACATATGCATGAAAAAGACAGATAACAAGAGATTAACTACTACTAACATAATCTATTCTATTATCCTAAACTGGAAGTAGTTATAACTGATGATCCATATCTAACACAAACTCACTGAACCCAACATATAACAGTTTACAGTCCATTACAAATCTAAATGGTTCAAGTCAGTAGAAGCAATCTTAGTTAGGCAGTTCATAATTCAATACAATTCAAACAAATGAACTAAACCATTATACATTCTTGGACTGATTATCATTACAAGCATTCACGTGGACAATAAGTCTGAAACACTACTTCATTTTTTCATTTAAATTTGAGGTTACATCAGTGAATTCGAGCATGTACCTGGAAATGAGATACAATGAAGGAGGAGAGTAAGTCAGCAGCAGCAGATACCAATAACCCCAGAAATAACACAGCAATAACAGCAATGGAACAATAACAGACAACCAGTACAACACCCAATCAAAACTTAAACGAGACCCAGTAACACCACACTAACACCACACCCCAAACTGATATTGGAAAGCCTCAAATGAACCTCAAAATACTGGAAAATGTGAATAGAGCTGCCGGAAATCATGTTCAATATACAGCTACTCGATGGAACAGTAGGTTTCTAGAGTTTTAGAACTTTCAGTATTCTAAAACCCTTTCTTGACTGACCAAGAAGAGCATCAAGAGGAGAATTAGAACTGATTTTCAGGATTCAAAAACCAGCCCTGAACTCTGCCCAAACTTCCCTTATTTATATCCCAAAACCGACCCCTTGCTACCCTTGAAACACTCAAAAATTCTCAGGCCTGCATTCTGCCCATCCCTTTTACTACATGTTTTGTTTTCTTTTCATTCACTTGTCCCCCACTACTATATGTCCGCTTCTATTTTTTATTCAAAGGTTATGGGTACATGTACTTTAATTACTTCCCAATAGAGCCTCCCATACTATTTATGTTTCCCATCCTACTATTATTAAACTAAAGCATTATTTTAAGGGTTATTTAATTACTTTACTGACAGAGCACTCAACTTAAACAATTCTTCCAAGTTTTTAATTCCCAAATTACCCCCCTGATGCCCTGAAATTCCTGAACTACCCAGCCTCTTTTAATTTGTTATTAAGCCTTTTAGCTCTAACCAATTCACCTAATCAATTAACTTAAACACCCATTAATTCTAACTAAGCACTGGACTGAATCTACAGTAGCTATAACCAATACAACTTATCAGATTCAATTGAATAGTTCAAGCTAGAACTCAAATCAGATTAAATGGCATCAACAGTGAAGACTAAAATTTCAGTGTAGAGCTAACTATATTGGGGAATCAATCATATTTAGCTCAACAACAAATGAACTGAAATCAAATGGACGAGCATACGCTTAATTGAATTTGGAAAACAAAAGAAGATACAGCCAGAAGAGCTTTAAGGGGATTGACAAATTCAGGATAACAAATGACCAATCAATTTAATTCAATGTGATTAACTGAATATACCAACAGGCTCAGTTTTGGGTTCTTATATACCAACAGGCTCATTTCAACACAAAATTTAGAACAGAAAATGAAGCAGGAGGGAAAACAGACTGGAATGAACTATAAAATCAAAACCAAACTTACATTACTGCCATGTTAAGCCAACACTCAAACCTACTAGACTAATCGACGAAGCTATTTTAAATGACTCTCACAGTAACTAACATATGCTAAACATCAGAAGAAAAATTGGACTAAGAAAAAGGTCCGAAAAGGAGAAAGAAGTAGTTTGACAGAAATGAAGAATTACTATGAAAATCAACAAAAGGAAACGACAAATACCTTGAAATTTTAGGTTGAACTTCCAACAGTTCCCCTTGAAACCTTGACTCGAACTTTTGAGGCCAAAACGGACCTTAATCGAGTGTTCTCGACTGAGAACACTAGACTAAGGTCGATTAAAACCTCAAGTTTAAACCCCACCTCGGACCAGCTCAGTTTTGGGTTCTTCCAAGGTTTACTCTCTGGATTTGGTATTCGACCAGTTCTAACGTGATTCGAACGGAACCAGGGTGGGATTTGGGTCGAGGGTGGTCTACTGGTTGACTGGTGTGATTTTGGGAGTGATTGGGTGGATTAGAGTTAGGGTCTGATCTTTCGATCTAATATTCGAGAAGATCGGTGATGATTCGAGGAAAAAGGGGTAGGGATTTGGAAAGAGGAAGGCATGGAGGTTCAGTGGTGTTATTTGGGTGGCGTTTGGCCACCGTCTGCGCTGTGGTGTGATTTTGGGAGTGATTGGGTGGATTAGGGTTAAGGTCTGATCTTTCGATCTAATATTCGAGAAGATCGGTGATGATTCGAGGAAAAAGGGGTAGGGATTTGGAAAGAGGAAGGCATGGAGGTTCAGTGGTGTTATTTGGGTGGCGTTTGGCCATCGTCTGCCGCCGTGAGCAATTTTCGGCGGGCAAAAGGCGGCGGAGATAGGTCGGGGTCTTTGAGCCTGTCTCTAGGCTGTTAGAGACGATGATGGGGGGTTTGGCTTAGGAGGGGCTGGGTAGGATTTGGTAATATATACTAGGTGGGAGGTTGAATCCAAACCGTTGGATCAGATGAGATCAACGGCTTGGATTAACCGACTAAATAAAACAGTGTCGTTTAGACACTCTTTGAGACCAGATCGGTCTCTGGTGGAACGAATCGGGGCTGAGTAACGGGTTGTGAGGGAGGTTGGTGATCGTTCGATCAAACCAAGCGAACGATCAAGATTGACTGACTTAAGACGGCGTCGTTTCATTGATGTGAGAGCTGAACTGGACCGTTATATCTGTTTGATCAACGGTTCAGACTTCGCGTGCCAAAACGACGTCATTTGGACATGCGCCTAGGACGGACCAGACTGGGGTGAGTCTTGGGCTGGTTTTGTTTGGGCTGCTGAAATCAAAACTGGCCCAAATATTTGATTTTATTTTCCCATTTTTGTTCTCTTTTCTTTTATCTAATTAATAAAACTAAAATTAAATTAAAAACCAAATTAAAAGTACTAATTAATTCCTAATAACAATTATCGCACACAATTAACTACCAATTTAAAATAAAATCACACAGCTAAACCTTAAATGTTAAAAAATGCAAAGTACATTATTTTTGTGATTTTTCATTTTTGTAAAGCACACTTGATTACTCCTAATCGTAAAATTAAGTCCTAGAATGCAAATGCAACATATTTTTTTTTATTAATTTAAACAAATAATCATGCACACACAAACGCAAACAATAAGAGAAAAATAACACAAAATTCGCAAAATTGCAAACAACACAAAACTATTTTATTTTGGATTTTTGGGAATAATTCTCATATGGGGAAAAAATCACGTGCTCACAGCTGCCCCTCTTTACTTGGAAACACGGAGAGTTTTCGTGCAAAGATAAAGTGAGCGGATACAAGCGATTTTTGCCCATTTTAGTGCTCCGTGTGAAGCATTTTTGAAAGATTTGACCGAACCTCTGCTTGAAAATACCTCCCACATATCCCTGGCTAAAAAGGAATCAGGTCAATGTAGTTCGGGAAGCTTTGGTAGCTAGGACTACCATGAGACTGTGGTTTTACTGTTGCTATTGCTGTTGTTGCTGCTACTGCTTACTGACCTCCTTATTACACCATGATAAACAAAAATAAGAAGTTAGACTAAACTAAGTCTATAAATCACAAGCTCTTATCTAGATCTTCTGCTTGCTCTTCTTGTGTCTCTTGTTGCCTTGCTTGGACTGCTTGTTTCTTTCTTGTGAGCTTCGAACTATTTTCCTTTCGAAGCTTGAACTGCCTTCTCCTGACCATTGTTGCCTTTCTTCGGATTTCTGAACTTGGATTTATGCTGGGGATCTTGTTGTAATCCTCCGCTTTACAGACTTCAACTTGAAATGTATTCCTTTGTTCTACAGGCGGGCTCCTGACTTCAAACTTGAAATGTATTCCTCTGTTCTACAGGCGGGCTCCTGACTTCAAATTTGAAATGTATTCCTCTGTTCTACAGGCGGGATCCTGAATTCAAACTTGAAATGTAATCCTCTATTCTACAGGCGGGCTCCTGACTCCAAACTTGAAATGTATTCCTCTGTTCTATAGGCGGGCTCCTGACTTCAAACTTGAAATGTATTCCTCTGTTCTACAGGCGCGCTCCTGACTCCAAACTTGATATGAATTCCTCTGTTCTACAGGCGCGCTCCTGACTCCAAACTTGATATGAATTCCTCTGTTCTACAGGCGCGCTCCTGACTCCAAACTTGATATGAATTCCTCTGTTCTACAGGCGCGCTCCTGACTCCAAACTTGATATGAATTCCTCTGTTCTACAGGCGCGCTCCTGACTCCAAACTTGATATGAATTCCTCTGTTCTACAGGCGCGCTCCTGACTCCAAACTTGATATGAATTCCTCTGTTCTACAGGCGCGCTCCTGACTCCAAACTTGATATGAATTCCTCTGTTCTACAGGCGCGCTCCTGACTCCAAACTTGATATGAATTCCTCTGTTCTACAGGCGCGCTCCTGACTCCAAACTTGATATGAATTCCTCTGTTCTACAGGCGCGCTCCTGACTCCAAACTTGATATGAATTCCTCTGTTCTACAGGCGCGCTCCTGACTCCAAACTTGATATGAATTCCTCTGTTCTACAGGCGCGCTCCTGACTCCAAACTTGATATGAATTCCTCTGTTCTACAGGCGCGCTCCTGACTCCAAACTTGATATGAATTCCTCTGTTCTACAGGCGCGCTCCTGACTCCAAACTTGATATGAATTCCTCTGTTCTACAGGCGCGCTCCTGACTCCAAACTTGATATGAATTCCTCTGTTCTACAGGCGCGCTCCTGACTCCAAACTTGATATGAATTCCTCTGTTCTACAGGCGCGCTCCTGACTCCAAACTTGATATGAATTCCTCTGTTCTACAGGCGCGCTCCTGACTCCAAACTTGATATGAATTCCTCTGTTCTACAGGCGCGCTCCTGACTCCAAACTTGATATGAATTCCTCTGTTCTACAGGCGCGCTCCTGACTCCAAACTTGATATGAATTCCTCTGTTCTACAGGCGCGCTCCTGACTCCAAACTTGATATGAATTCCTCTGTTCTACAGGCGCGCTCCTGACTCCAAACTTGATATGAATTCCTCTGTTCTACAGGCGCGCTCCTGACTCCAAACTTGATATGAATTCCTCTGTTCTACAGGCGCGCTCCTGACTCCAAACTTGATATGAATTCCTCTGTTCTACAGGCGCGCTCCTGACTCCAAACTTGATATGAATTCCTCTGTTCTACAGGCGCGCTCCTGACTCCAAACTTGATATGAATTCCTCTGTTCTACAGGCGCGCTCCTGACTCCAAACTTGATATGAATTCCTCTGTTCTACAGGCGCGCTCCTGACTCCAAACTTGATATGAATTCCTCTGTTCTACAGGCGGGCTCCTGACTTCAAACTTGAAATGTATTCCTCTGTTCTACAGGCGGGCTCCTGACTCCAAACTTGAAATATATTCCTCTGTTCTGCAGCTGGGCTCCTGACTCCAAACTTGAAATGTATTCATCGGTTCTACAGGCGGGCTCCTGACTTCAACCTTGAAATGTATTCCTCTGTTCTACAGGCGGGCTCCTGACTCCAAACTTGAAATGTATTCCTCTATTCTACAGCCGGGCTCCTGACTCCAAACTTGAAATGTATTCCTCTATTCTCCAGGTGGGCGCCTGATTGCTGAAACTTTAAATTTATTCCCTTGTTCTCCAGGTGGGCGCCTGACTGCTGAACTTGAAATGTATTCCCTTGTTCTCCAGGTAGGCGCCTGACTTCAACAAAATAACAAACAATGAAGATTTCTTGCCCCAGTTTGGTGGTTGGGCGCATCATGTTACCAAATATTAAAAATTTGAAAGCTAAAATTTGAATTGTACTTCCCTTGTTCTCCATGTGGGCGCCTGATTTCTGTCACTTGAAATGTATTCCCTTTTTCTTCAGTTGGGTGTCTGACTGCTGAATTTGAAATGTGTTCCCTTGTTCTCCAGGTGGGCGCCTCACTTCTGAACTTGAAATGTATTCCCTTGTTCTCCGGGTGGGCGCCCTGACTTTAACAGAATAACAAACAAAGAAAATTTATTACCCTAGTTGGTGACTGGGCAGGTCATGTTATCAAATATTAAAAGTTTGAAAGCTAAAATTTGAATTGTACATCCCTTATTCTCCAGGTGGGCTCCTGATTGCTGAACTTGAAATGTATTCCCTTGTTCTCCAAGTGGGCGCCTAATTGCTGAAACTTAAAGTGTATTCCCTTGTTCTCTAGGCGGGCGCCTGATTGCTGAACTTGAAATGAATTCCCTTATTCTCTAGGTGGGCGCCTGATTGCTAAAACTTGAAATGTATTCCCTTGTTCTCCAGGTGGGCGCCTGATTGCTGAAACTTGAAATGTATTCCCTTGTTCTCCAGGTGGGCGCCTGATTGCTAAAACTTGAAATATATTCCCTTGTTATCCAGGTGGGCGCCTGATTACCAAAACATGAGATGTATTCCCTTATTATCCAGGTGGGCGCCTGATTACCAAAACTTGAAATGCATTCCCTTGTTAATCAGGTGGGCGCCTGATTGCCAAAAACTTGAAATGTATTCCCTTGTTATCTAGGTGGGCGCCTGATTGCCAAAAACTTGAAATGTATTCCCCTGTTATCCAGGTGGGCGCCTGATTGTTAAAACTTGAAATGTATTCCCTTGTTCTCCAGGTGGGCGCCTGATTGCTGAACCTGAAATGTATACCCTTGTTCTCCAGGTGGGTGGGCAAACAAAGAAAATTTCTTGCCCCAGTTTGGTGGTTGGGCGCGTCATGTTACCAAATATTAAAAATTTGAAAGCTAAAATTTGCATTATACTTCCCTCAAAAATGGTATTTCATTCCTCCAAAAACAGCTGGGGAAAACACTGGTGTTTCACAAAAATATGTTATCTTCCTCCTTCAAAGACTACTTCGCTTAAAACTGGTGTTTTCCTTCCTCTGGAACTACTTCTTTTAAAACTCGTGTTATCTTCCTCAAAGAATTGCTTCCTTTAAAACTTGTGTTGCCTTCTTTCGAAAATTGCTGGGGATAACACTGCTGGGGAATTGTCTTTCTTCTTTCCTCAAGTGGGTACCCGATTCCCGGAAAATTTTCAAGATGAAAGAAAATTTTCTGCCCCAGTTTGATAATCTCCCTTGTGGCATGCCTTTCCGCCGTCAATAACACTTTTTTCCCTGCTTCAAATCAAAGAAAATTTTGTTAGTTTATAACAAATGGTGAGTGGTCGCGCCGCTCCTGCTGGGGATGGTTTTTCTTTTTCCCTCTTTTCCATGCTCCGCATTGTCTGACCACCTTGAAACTTGGTCAATAATCTGCCGAGGATGCTCCTACTTCTTGGCGATTCTTTATTCACCAACCATCTCGACTTTTGTTTTCCACTATTACTCTATACTCTCCCGAAATCTTAGACCAATCCATCATTTGGTCTTAAAACGACATCTTTCTCATTCCATTACACTTATTAGAACTTGCTGGGGATGATGTTATTTGTTGGGGATGATATTCCTGCTGGGGATGATATTCCTCCTGGTCTTACAACGACATCTTTTGGTTCCATTACACTTATCTTCGGCCTGTCCTACCCAAATTTCACTTTGCACCATCTTGGAAACTGGTAGTAGGCTTTGAAAATCCTTCTTAAAATAATCCACCATTGAAAAAATCTTTAAACAAAAGAAATGAAAAATGACGACTTCAAGAGATAGAAAAAGAAAAGTCTTTCTGAACAACTGGGGAGAAGAAAAAGGAAAAGAACTTATATGAACGGTATAACCGACCCCAATGATCATGTCATGCATTCTGGACTAACCAACCCAGTCTATTCATATCAATCAACCTCTCTGATGGACTTACTTTGCATTTCAAAGTCCCCGTAACCCAAGTCTTTTGCCGAATCAGCATCTTTGTTCTGCTTGATGCCTCGACAAATATTTTCCGTCAATCTTATCTTGTTTTGCCCCTTTTTAACTCCTTGTTGCCTCATAGTACCCTTCGAGGGGTTTTCACTAATAAGACTCTCTCATTTCTCTCAACTCCCGTCGCCTTATGGTGCCTGTGAAGGTTTTCACCGATAAGACTCTCTCATTTTATTTCTCTCAACTTCCGTCGCCTTATGGTGCCTGTGAAGGTTTTCATCGATAAGACTCTCTCATTTTATTCCTCTCAACTTCCGTCGCCTTATGGTGCCTCTGAAGGTTTTCACCGATAAGACTCTCTCATTTTATTTTTCAGCTGGGGATTGGAGTGTTACCGATAAGACTCTCTCTGCTGGGATTTCTTTTGGCCATCAATTCTCTTCGCTTATGATCCTCTTTCTGCTGGGGATCAGAGTGTTATTCCCGATTTCCATTCGCCTGACTCGGCACTTTTTTTGGACATCAATATGGTTTTTTTTTTGTGTGGCTAAAAGAAAAGAGTATCAAAAGTTCAAAATAATTTTGATGGGTAAACATTACAACTCTTGGGATCAAATTTCTTTCCCAAAATTACAAATACAACTTCTGCCCCAGTTTTCTTGCTTGGGGATCCTTTGATTTTTGTTACACTATGACCGAGCCGTGAGGCGCCTACGTATCCTCTTTGAGGAATCAGGTCGAACGTAGTTCACACACAATTCCTTTATTTTTCTTGTGACTTTTCTTTTGTTTCATTATTATGATTATTATTATTATTATTATTATTTTCTTTTTTTTTCTTTTTTTTCTTTTTTCTTTTCCATTAATGATTCCAAAAGAGGGATATGAAAGAATAAATAAGGCTCAAAGGGGTAAGCAAAGGTTAAAGTGTTTGGATAGTAGAAAAATTACCTCCGTCATTTCATTCTCCGATACAATGCCAAGTACAAACAAACAAACCACGATTACAATCAAAGAAATCATGCATAATATCTTTTGACTGCGTCAGAATTGATAGCCATGTCGATACATATTCTTTCAATATCTGTCAAACATAAAGCACCGTTAGACAACACTCTGGTCACAATAAACGGCCCTTGCCAATTCGGGGCGAACTTGCCCTTTGCTTCGGCTTGATGTGGAAGGATTCGTTTCAACACTTGTTTCCCCACTTCAAATTTCCTGGGACGCACCTTCTTATTGTATGCTCTTGCCATCCTATTTTGATACAATTGGCCATGACATACTGCTGCCAATCTTTTTTCATCAGTCAAGCTCAACTGCTCCAAACGGGTTTTGACCCACTCGTCATCATCAATCTCAGCCTCGGCAACAATTCGAAGAGACGGAATTTCAACTTCTGCCGGTATCACTGCTTCAGTTCCGTATACCAACAAATAAGGAGTTGCACCTACTGAAGTATGAACAGTAGTGCGATAACCCAACAACGCAAACGGTAATTTTTCATGCCATTGTCTGGACCCTTCTACCATTTTCCTCAATATCTTCTTTATATTCCTGTTGGCTGCCTCAACCGCTCCATTCGCTTTGGGACGATATGGAGTGGAATTACGGTGTGTAATCTTAAACTGCTGACAAACTTCTTTCATCAAACTGTTGTTAAGATTAGCACCATTATCCGTGATGATCACCTTTGGGATCCCAAACCTACAGATGGTATGGGAATGAACAAAATCCACCACTGCTTTCTTGGTTACCAACTTGAAAGTTTTAGCTTCAACCCACTTGGTGAAGTAGTCGATTGCCACCAGAATGAATCTATGACTGTTGGAAGATGCCGGCTCGATAGGTCCAATGACATCCATGCCCCATGAAACAAAGGGCCATGGTGCTGACATCGTGTGTAACTCTGTCAGTGGAGAATGAATCAAATCTCCGTGTATCTGACACTAATGATATTTACGCACAAAACTGATACAATCTCGCTCCATGGTGAGCCAATAATACCCTACTAGAAGAATCTTCTTTGCCAATACATATCCACTCATATGTGGCCCACAAACTCCAGAATGCACCTCTGTCATAACTGTCGCGGCTTGGCTAGCATCTATGCATCTTTGCAATCCCAAATCTGGTGTTCTTTTGTACAAGACTCCTCCACTAAGGAAAAACCCATTTGCCAACCGTCAAATGGCTTGCTTTTGATCTCCGGTAGCCTGTGTCGGGTATATCCCCATTCTAAGGTACTCCTTGACATCATAGAACCATGGTTCGCCATCTAATTCCTCCTCTATCATGTTGCAATAAGCATGCTGATCACGAACCTGAATATGCAATGGGTCAACATGAATGTTTTCTGGATGGTGCAACATTGATGCTAAGGTGGCCAAAGCATCGGCAACCTCATTATGAACTCTCGGGATGTACCGAAACTCCACTGATCGAAACTATTGACAAAGATCGCGCAAACATTGTCGATACGGTATGAGCTTCAAATCCCATGTTTCCCATTCACCTTGAATCTGATGTACCAGGAGGTTCGAGTCACCCAAGACCAAAACATCCTGGACATCCATGTTCGCAGCTAACCGTAAGCCCAAAATGCATGCCTCATACTCAGCCATGTTGTTGGTACAATAGAACCGTAGCTGAGCCGTAACAGGATAATGGTGCCATATTTCGAAAATAAGTACCGCTCCTATTCCAACTCCCTTCGCACTGCAGCTCCATCAAAGAAAAGCTTCTATCCTGGTTCTTCAGTCAACTCCAGCTCGTCGACATGCATCAATTCTTCATCAGGAAAATACGTCCTCAATGGCTCATATTCTTCATCAACCGGATTCTCAGCCAAGTGATCTGCTAATGCCTGTGCTTTCATCGTAGTCCGAGTCACGTAAACAATATCGAACTCCGTAAGCAAAATGTGCCACTTTGCAAGCCTCCCTGTGGGCATAGGCTTCTGGAAAATATACTTCAATGGGTCCAGACGAGATATGAGGTAAGTAGTATAAGATGACAAATAATGCTTCAATTTCTGTGCTACCCAAGTTAGGGCACAACATGTCTTCTCAAGTTGTGTGTACTTAACCTCATAAACCGTAAACTTCTTGCTGAGATAATAGATGGCCTGCTACTTCCTTCCTATGGTATCGTGTTGCCCCAGTACACAACCAAATGAATTCTCCAGGACCGTTAGATAGAGAATCAACGGTCTTCATCGCTCGGGTGGAACCAATACAAGTGGATTCGATAAATACCCTTTTATATGGTCAAATGCCTCCTGACACTCTTCCGTCCATTCTATTGCAGCATCTTTCTTTAGTAACTGAAAAATAGGTTCACAAGTCGTGGTGAGTTAAGCGATAAACCTGCTGATATAATTCAACCTTCCCAATAAACTCATCACTTCGGTTTTGTTCTTTGGAGGTGGCAACTCCTGAATGGATTTAATCTTTGACGGGTCCAACTCAATGCCTCGACGACTGACTATGAATCCCAACAGCTTTCCAGATGGAACACCAAATGCACATTTAGCAAGCTTGAGCTTAATATCATACCTTCGAAGTCTTTGGAAAAACTTCCTTAGGTCTCCTACGTGGTCTGCCTGACATTTGGATTTTATAATCACATCATCCATGTATACCTCAATCTCTTTGTGTATCATATCATGAAACACAGTAGTCATCGCCCTCATGTATGTTGCTCCAGCGTTCTTCAAACCAAATTGCATTACCCGATAGCAATAAGTTCCCCATGGCGTGATAAAAGTCGTCTTCTCTGCATCTTCTTCATCCATCAGAATCTGATGATACCCAGCATAACAATCCACAAAAGACCCGATCTCACGTTTGGCACAATTATCGATCAAGATATGGATGTTGGGTTATGGGAAGTTATCCTTTGGGCTTGCTGTGTTCAGATTGCGATAATCAACACATACCCTGATCTTTCCATCTTTCTTCGGCACTGGCACCACATTAGCCAACCAACTCGGATATCGAGTGACCCGAATAACCTTTGTACTCCGCTGTTTGGTTACTTCTTCCTTAATCTTCACACTCATGTCGGTTTTGAACTTCCTCAATTTCTGCTTGACGGGAGGGCATGCCGGGTCGATAGGCAATTTGTGAACCACTAAGTCGGTGCTCAAACCCGGCATGTCGTCATATGACCATGCAAAAACATCTTTGAACTCAATAAGTGCTTTGATTAATTCTTCCCTGATGTTTGGTTCAATGTGGATGCTTATTTTAGTTTCCCGAATGTCATCCGCATCCCCCGTATTGATGGCTTCTGTGTCATTTAAGTTGGGCTTGGGTTTCTCTTCAAATTGGCTTAATTCTCTGTTCGAAGGCTTCATCCTCATCGTATTCCGGCTCTTTATCCTATTCTACCTCTTGCACTATTAGTTTGGAATCAGATTGATTTCTTAGACTAGATTGAAGATCCGTCGTGCATGCCATGTCATTAAGACCAGTATAAAGAGAACTGTTCAGAAAAAGAAAGAAGAAAACAAAATTAAAACAAAATAAGGAGTAAAGAAGAAACTTTCATTGATTGAAGTACGGGATAACAAGGTTTCACACTTTGACGAGTACAAAATAAAAGAAAATTGGATTACAACCCTGGAATAATCCAGTTAAACATGAAGGAAAATCAAAATCCTACTACCAAGACTCCCTCCGCATGGGAAGAGGAGTAGTCATCCAATTGTTGATCTTGGCCTTAGGCCCCACAAACTGCACATCTGCCTTGCTAGATCCTTCCTGAGCTTCTACCATGTTGACTTCGGCAAATAATCTTTTAAAACCTTCATCCAAATCTCCATTCTTACCAATTAGTGGACCTGTAACCTTGGACAGCAATTGCTTTTTGATGCTCGGCCTGACAAAAGATCGGGACAGGCGTGGGATTGGCTTGGGAAGGACCCATGCCCTCTTTTTAATCTTGCGAGCCCATCGCACATCTGCCGCTGTAGGCTTGAACCCTAGCCCAAACGTATCCAGATTCTTGGGCAGAGAAACCGGTTGAACAATACCTTGAAGATCAGCCCCCAAACCTTTGCCAGGCACAAACCCATTTTTCAGCATCTCCGAGGCTGCCATGACAGTTGCAGCTTCTATTCTGGGAAGTGGGATGTTTTCATCTGATGTAGTATAGAAGGCACCGCTTTGGCAGCGTGAATCCACGGTCTCCCCAACAGAAGATTATATGACACTGCGACGTCTAACACTTGAAACTCCATGGTGAACTCGACTGGGCCAATTGTCAATTCCAGTATGGTGTCACCCACTGTGTCTGTACCACTACCATCAAACCCTCGAACGCAAATGATGTTCTTGTGAATTCTGTCATTATCAACCTTCAGTTTGTCCAAGGTGGACAAAGGGCAGATATTGGCGCTGGACCCATTATCAATCAGTACTTGAGTGACTACCGAGTCTTCACACTTCACGGTCAAATAGAGAGCTCTATTATGTTCTGTCCCCTCCACGAGCAATTCATCCTCGGAAAATGTCACCCGGTTTATCTCAAAAATCTTGTTTGCTATTTTCTCCAAATGGTTCATAGAGATCTTATCCGGCACATGGGCTTCGTTCAAGATTTTCATCAATGCCCGGCGGTGCTCGTCTGAATAGATCAATAATGATAGCAATGAGATCTGTGTCGGGGTCTTCCTCAGCTGCTCCACAATGGAGTAATACTGCACCTTCATCTTCATTAAGAAGTCTTCCAGCTCTTCCTCGGTAACTGGCTTCTTTACTGCTACTGAATTGGTCCGTCTTAACTCTGCGGGAGCAAAACACCTTCCCGACCGAGTCAGACCTTGGGTTTCACACACTTTTTCCATAACTTCTTTCCCCTTATACATCACTGTCACTTGATTGTAACTTCATGGCACGGCCTTCTCACTGATTATTGGCAACTGCAATACTGGCCTGATAACAACCGGTTCTGTGTGAGCCCCCTTCACGACTAACACAGGTGTGCTTGATACCCCCTGTATCACTACCTTGACCGGCTCAGGTTTTTCTGCGCAAGAGACGATCCTTTCCCCATCACCACAACTAGCTTGGTGTCTACACTTTTCAGCTGTACCACTGCCTTCTCATTGGCTAGTTTTTCCTTGGGACTGGCTTCACTGGCCCGGATCATCATTACCGTTTGTGAGGGCTTTTTAAACTCCCCTCCTTTGTCGCAAGTTCGATCATGTGGGTCTCATGGTGTGTTGGCAGTAGATTCTGATTGATGTTTGGTGCTTCTGGAGCCTGAACCTCGATCCTGTTTGTATCAATAAGGTCTTGCACGGCAGTCTTCAACCTCCAGCATTTCTCAGTATCATGTCCGGGGGCCCCTGAACAATATTCACAGCTCACTGAATGGTCCAGATTTCTAGGGAGGGGATCTGGCATTTTGGGCTCAATAGGACCCAACAGCCCTAACTGCCTCAACTTGTGGAAGAGAGTAGTCTAGGTTTCCCCTAGCGGAGTATATGTTCTTTGCCTCTGCACCCTCTCATTCTTGAAAACTTGATTCCCACGGAAACCTGACCCTGATGGATTTCTGTAGGCCCTCGGGGGTAGATATGCATTTTGTGGAGGTAGATATGTATTTTGGGGAGCCAGCGCACACCATTACGGGTGAGCCGGAGGCTGGGTATATGCTTGGGCGTGATGGATGGAAAAACGTGGCTCTGGTGGTGGGTAGTAGGGTTGTAGAGGGCTATATGGGGTGTATGGGTAATTCGGGTGGTGGTGTCTGGGCTGGTAGTAGGGTGAAGGACCTCTAGATCTGGACCAAGTACCTGCTTCAACTATTGCGACTTCTTCTCTCTTCTTTTTCCCGAGCACACCTCCCGTGCCGCTCTGGATAGCCTGAGTGGTGGCCTTGATTGCCGAATAACTCATTATCTTGTTAGACTTGAGTCCTTCTTCAATCATGCTGCCCATCCTTACGACCTCATTGAAGGATTTACCAACTGATGTCACCAGGTAGCCAAAGTAAGTTGGCTCCAAAGTCTGCAAAAAGTAATCCACCATTTCATCTTCCCTCATAGGAGGGTCGACTCTCGCTGCATGCTCCCTCCAACGGAACCTAAATTCCCTCAGGCTCTCTCCAGTCTTTTTCTCCAGCTTTAACAATGTGAGACGGTCAGGGACGATCTCAAGATTATATCGGAAATGACCGGCAAATGCTTGCGCCAGGTCGTCCCAGGTGTACCACCTGCTGGGATCCTGCCTTACCATTCTAGTGCAGACCCGCTTAAACTCTTACCAAAATAGGCTATCAACAGCTCATCCTTCCCGTCAGCCCCTATCATCTTGCTATAGAAACCTCGCAGATGTTCCATTGGATCGCCATGCCCCTCATATAGATCCATCTTGAACCCTGCCGGCAACTGAACATCGGGGAAAGGGCACAGATCTTTGTAGGCCACACTGACTTGGCCGCCCAACCCATGCATATTCCTGAAGGACTGCTCCAGGATTTTTACTTTGCAAAGCACTTCATCCTGCTCCGGACTCTTAGATGGCTTCTCAGTTTTTGCCGGGAGCTCAAAGTGATGGGTGTAAGTATATGGCTCGGGTGCTTTGAAGGTGGGTTCAGGAGAATAGTATTGGTTTTCATGAGCCTGAAACACCGGCTCACTGGATGATCTTTGCAATGTGGCGGGTGGAGGTGCCACGAAAACAGGAGCAGTTGGTGGAGGAGGGTCGTGTTTGGGTGGTGGAGCTTGGGGATTATAAGGAGTTTTCCCCTGATAGTATTGGTGAATTGGAAAACTTGTTGATGGACCAGTGGGCGGGTACTCCGGAGTTTGTGTCGGCGGGAGAGTTGGGGTAGCGGGAGGGACTGGTACTTGTTGCCCCCTAGCCCATGCTAGGTGCATTTCTGCTATCTCTTGTCTCAACCTGTCTACTTCCTCCTTCATTGTTTGTATCTCTGTTTTTCCTTTTCAACACTTTTGTCCGAACCAGACATGCTTTTTGGTATAGGTCCTTTAGATCTTGTTTGGTAATGGTAATTTGCCAGTACGTTCTAACAAGCTAGCTGTTTGAAATCTCTAGAAAACACAAACTTTGTTAGCGGTTAGGCTTTAACAGATTTGATAACCGCACATTGGCATGAATGCACCTATACAGTTAATCGTCTCTATTATGCATTTGCTTGACTACATGCGTCATACCGGCCTTTTTCATTCTCCCTGCAAACCTTCTCTCTTTTTTTGTTTTTCTTTCTCTATTATTCTATCTTGTTTTTCCACTCTTTTCTTTTCTCTTTTTCTTTCTTTATTTCGGCTCTTTCCCCTTTTATTTAAATTGTTTACAGAGAATCATGACCGGATCCGATGAGGATTGCCTACGTATCGCGACGCCACGCGAATCAGATCATATCGTAGTTCAAAAGGTAAATCCAAAAACAAAAGAGCAAATTTTTTGAGGTTTTCAAATTTTCATTAATACTGAATTACAAAAGGACCTAAAAACATACTTTTCTAAGACTTTAAGGCTCGGTACATGCCTTTTGTAGGAATTTTTAAAAAAAAAACAGACTCAAAACAAGCATTCAAAAAAAAGACGAAAATACAGACTCGAAAAGGAAATGCAATCAAGAGAACATCAATGCCTCCAACCCTACCCTTGGAACACCTCCTGGCCTTGCAGCGAGCCTACTTGCTATGTCATCTTGGAGCCGATAGAGTTCTTCCATTATCTGCCGGACGAAGATCATTACAGTGGCAAAAAACATGGATCTTGTCATGTCTTCACACTCGCAGCACTTCATCGTGATGTAGTTAGCAATCTTTTCGACCCTATCTCTTATAATGCCCTTTTCTCGCAGTAGGCGATCGATCTGTTGGGATCTAGCCTCTAAGACCTGGGTGGCGGTGTGATTTTGCTTTTGCAAGTGGTGCAGCTCTGCTTCCAACCGGTCCATTATGGCGTAATAGTGTTCCCTCTCGGTTTTGAATCTCTTGGCTTGTTTAGCCATTTCACCTTCGAGGTTGCCAATCGTCGTTTCCCAACCTGCGGCCCCTCTTTCATATCTTTCTTTCATTTGTTGAATGAGGATTGCACGCCCCTCGGCATTGCCTAACACCTTCTCCCGGGTTAACAGAATTCCTTACTCGAATTTCTGGTGCGCAGACTATTAAACAGAGTCATTCTTTTCCTCGATTCGGGATTCAACCGATGACTTGGGACACCATAAAACTCCCAAGTGGCGGCTCTGAATCTCTTAATAAATGAATCCCGTTTCAATTGTTCTTTTAATTGGAAAAACTCCCTTTATTACACCCCCTCGCGGGTGTGGTAGGTAAAAAGGAGGTGTGACAGCTCTGGCGACTCTGCTGGGGATGACAACCCAGAACTTTTGTTCAGGGTTCAAGAATTCGAGCTAGTTTTTTTGATTTTTACTTGGCTTATTTATTGTTGATATTATTGTATTTTTGTGAACCTTTGTGCTAAAATGCTATCTGTTTACTGCTTTAATATTGTTGAATTGTATATAACTGTCTTCTTACGCCACCCATCTGAGTCTTTTGAAAATGGTGCATACGTTCGCGTAGCCCGCTTTTTCTGTAGAAAATATACCAAATGGAGCGAGGCTGGGCAAGCGACAAGACCGAGTAGACTTTAGTGCTCCCGATACGTCGCCCCCTCCTCGGCCCCAGTTGTCCGCTCGAGTACCCTATGTCTAGATCAAAACCCCAGGATTTAAACCTAGTATAACAAAACCTCATGCCGGATCCCTAGTAGGAACGCTTATTTGCATCATGTTGCATTCGACTTAGGGGACTCAATACAGGGTTGGGTCCGTCTAGGACAGGCAACCTGTAATGAAAAGGAC
>MU733164.1:103019-124368 GCA_026770625.1 Nicotiana glauca
TTGTTGTGATTGTTTGTGAATTGAAAATGTACGGTGGGATCGGGTTGCGCGCCGCAACACGAAGTAATAAGGTGCTGGTTGTGGTGATAAGGGTGGATAAGGGTGGCCGAGGTAATAAGGGTGGAAAGTGATCGAAATCACTGTTGAAATGAAAATATGAGAAAAAATGTGAAATATATTGATGTGGAAATATGGAAGGGAAACAGGAGAGTTTGTAAAACTTGTTTGGCTNTTTACCGGCAAGTACTATATCATTCCATTGTATCTTTAGAGGCTCCGTAGACAGTAGATGTGGGTTAGAAGCTATGTATATTCATGTTTCTTTTGTTGGACAACGAATTGGTAATATAACTAATTATTATGTATGTATGATTTGAAAAAGGGTGATCTTAAATTTATTTATATGGCTAGTTCTTGGAATACTAAATAAGTAAAACAAGGGGTGGCTCATGGGTTAGGAAAGGCACCCAGGTCCGCTTGACTGGGGATACCCGGTCGAGCGCCGGTCATGTCCCTCGAGTTTGGGGCGTGACAACTCAAATCAGATTAAATGGCATCAATAGTGAAGACTAAAAGTTCAGTGCAGAACTAACTATATTGAGGAACCAATCATAATTAGCTCAACAACAAATGAACCGAAATTAACTGGACGAGCATACGCTTAATTAAATTTGGAAAATAAAAGAAGAAACAGCCAGAAGAGCTTTAAGGGGATTGACAGATTCAGGATAACAAATGACCAATCAATTGAATTTAATGTGATGAACTGAATATACCAACAGGCTCATTTCAACACAAAATTTAGAACACAAAACGAAGCAGGAGGGAAAACAGACTGGAATGAACTATAAAATCAAAACCAAGCTTACATTACTGCCATGTTAAGCCAACACTCAAACCTACTGGACTAATCGACGAAGCTATTTTAAATGACTCTCACAATAACTAACATATGCTAAACATCAGAAGAAAAATTGGACCAAGAAAAAGGTCCGAAGAGGAGGAAGAAGTAGTTTGATAGAAATGAAGAATTACTACGAAAATCAACAAAAGGAAACGAGAAATACCTTGAAATTTCAGGCTGAACTCCAAACAGTTCCCCTTGAAACCTTGACTCGAACTTTTGAGGCCAAAACGGACCTTAATCGAGTGTTCTCAACTGAGAAGACTCGACTAAGGTCGATTAAAACCTCAAGTTT
This sequence comes from Nicotiana glauca, assembly GCA_026770625.1. NCBI lineage: Eukaryota > Viridiplantae > Streptophyta > Magnoliopsida > Solanales > Solanaceae > Nicotiana > Nicotiana glauca. Next base: position 104,219 of record MU733164.1, read on the forward strand.
AAACCCCACCTCGGACCGGCTCAGTTTTGGGTTCTTCTAGGGTTTACTCTCTAGATTTGGTATTCGACCAGTTCTAACGTGATTCGAACGGAATCGGAGTGGGATTTGGGTCGAGGTGGGTCTAGTGGTTGACTGGTGTGATTTTGGGAGCGATTGGGTGGATTAGGGTTAGGGTCTGATCTTTCGAGAAGATCGATGATGATTCAAGGAAAAAGGGGTAGGGATTTGGAAAAAGGAAGGCATGGAGGTTCAGTGGTGTTATTTGGGTGGCGTTTGGTCACCGTCCGCCACCGTGAGCGATTTTCGGCGGGCGAAAGGCGGCGGAGTTAGGTCGGGGTCTTTGAGCCTGTCTCTAGGCTGTTAGAGACGATGAGGGGGGTTTGGCTTGGGGGGCTGGGTAGGATTTAGTAATATATACTGGGTGGGAGGTTGAATCCAAACCATTGGATCAGATGAGATCAACGGCTTGGATTAACCCACTAAATAAAAGGGTGTCGTTTAGACACTCTTTGAGACCGGATCGGTCTCTGATGGAATGGGTTGGGGTTGGGTAACGGGTTGTGAGGGAGGCTGGTGATCGTTCGATCAAACCAAGCGAACAGTCGAGATTGACTGACTTAAAACGGCGTCGTTTTATTGATGTGAGAGCTGAACTTGACCGTTAGATCAGTTTGATCAACGGTTCAGACTTCGTCTAGCAAAACGACATCATTTCGACATGCGCCTGGGATGGACCGGACTGGGGTGAGTCTTGGCTGGTTTTGTTTGGCTGCTGAAATCAAAACTGGCCCAAATATTTGATTTTATTTTCCCATTTTTGTTCTCTTTTCTTTTATCTAATTAATAAAACTAAAACTAAATTAAAAACCAAATTAAAAGTACTAATTAATTCCTAATAACAATTATCGCACACAATTAACTACCAATTTAAAATAAAATCACACAACTAAACCTTAAATGTTAAAAAATACAAAGTACATTATTTTTGTGATTTTTCATTTTTGTAAAGCACACTTGATTACTCCTAATCGTAAAATTAAGTTCTAGAATGCAAATGCAACATATTTTTTGTATTTTCATTAATTTAAACAAATAATCATGCACACATAAATGCAAACAATAAGAGAAAAATAACACAAAATCTGCAAAATTGCAAGCAACACAAAACTATTTTATTTTGGATTCTTGGGAGTAATTCTCATATGGGGCAAAAATCACGTGCTCACAGTTGCCCCTCTTTGCCCGGAAACACGGAGAGTTTTCGCGCAAAGATAAAGTGAGCGGATACGAGCGATTTTTGCCCATTTGAGTGCTCCGTATGAAGCATTTTTGAATGATTTGACTGAACCTCTGCTTGAAAAGGTCTGCTACATATCCCTGGTTAAAAAGGAATCAGGTCAATGTAGTTCGGGAAGCTTTGGTAGCTGGGACTACCATGAGACTGTGGTTTTACAGTTGCTGTCGTTGCTGCTGCAGCTACTGCTTACTGACCTCCTTATTACACCATGATAAACAAAAATAAGAAGTTAGACTAAACTAAGTCTATGAATCACAAGGTCTTATCTAGATCCTCTACTTGCTCTTCCTGTGTCTCTTGTTGCCTTGCTTGGACTGCTTGTTTCTTTCTTGTGAGCTTCGAACTGTTTTCCTTTCGAAGCTTGAACTGCCTTCTCCTAACCATTGTTTCCTTTCTTCTAATTTCTGAACTTGGATTTATGCTGGGGATCTTATTGTAATCCTCCGCTTTACTGACTTCAACTTGAAATGTATTCCTCTGTTCTACTGGCGGGCTCCTGACTTCAAACTTGAAATGTATTCCTCTGTTCTACAGGCGGGCTCCTGACTTCAAACTTGAAATGTATTCCTCTGTTCTACAGGCGGGCTCCTGACTTCAAACTTGAAATGTATTCCTCTGTTCTACAGACGGGCTCCTGACTTTAAACTTGAAATGTATTCCTCTGTTCTACAGGCGGGCTCCTCACTCCAAACTTGAAATGTATGCCTCTGTCCTATAGGCGGGTTCCTGACTTCAAACTTGAAATGTATTCCTCTGTTCTACGGGCGTGCTCCTGACTCCAAACTTGAAATGTATTCCTCTATTCTACGGGCGGGCTCCTGACTCCAAACTTGAAATGTATTCCTCTGTTCTACGGGCGGGCTCCTGACTTCAACCTTGAAATGTATTCCTCTGTTCTACGGGCGGGCTCCTGACTTCAAACTTGAAATGTATTCCTCTGTTCTACAGGCGGGCTCCTCTCTTCAAACTTGAAATATATTCCTTTGTTCTACATGTGGGCTCCTGACTCCAAACTTGAAATCTATTCCTCTGTTCTACAGGCGGGATCCTGACTCCAAACTTGAAATGTATTCCTCTGTTCTACAGGCGGGATCCTGACTCCAAACTTGAAATGTATTCCTCTGTTCTACAAGCGGGCTCCTGACTCCAAACTTGAAATGTATTCCTCTGTTCTACAGGCGGGCTCCTGACTTCAAACTTGAAAGGTATTCCTCTGTTCTACAGGCGGGCTCCTGACTTCAAACTTGAAATGTATTCCTCTGTTCTACAGGCGGGCTCCTGACTCCAAACTTGAAATGTATTCCTCTGTTCTACAGGCGGGCTCCTACTTCAAACTTGAAATGTATTCCTCCGTTCTACAGACGGGCTCCTGACTCCAAACTTGAAATGTATTCCTCCGTTCTACAGGTGGGCTCCTGACTCCAAACTTGAAATGTATTCCTCTGTTCTACAGGCGGGCTCCTGACTTCAACCTTGCAATGTATTCCTCTGTTCTATATGCGGGCTCCTGACTTCAAACTTTAAATGTATTCCTCTGTTCTACAGGCGGGCTCCTGACTCCAAACGTGAAATGTATTCCTCTGTTCTACAGGCAGGCTCCTGACTCCAAACTTGAAATGTATTCCTCTGTTCTCTAGGTGGGCGCCTGATTGCTGAAACTCAAAATTTATTCCCTTGTTCTCTAGGTGGGCGCCTGACTGCTGAACTTGAAATGTATTCCCTTGTTCTCCAGGTGGGCGCCTGACTTCAATAAAATAACAAACAAAGAATATTTCTTGCCCCAGTTTGGTGGCTGGGCACATCATGTTACCAAATATTAAAAATTTGAAAGCTATAATTTGAATTGTACTTCCCTTGTTCTCCAGGTGGGCGCCTGATTGCTGTCGCTTGAAATTTATTCCCTTGTTCTCCAGGTGGGTGCCTGACTGCTGAATTTGAAATGTGTTCCCTTGTTCTCCAGGTGGGCGCCTGACTTCTGAACTTGAAATGTATTCCCTTGTTCTCCAAGTGGGCGCCCGACTTCAACAGAATAACAAACAAAGAAAATTTCTTGCCCCAGTTGGTGACTGGGCAGGTCATGTTATCAAATATTAAAAGTTTGAAAGCTAAAATTTGAATTGTACTTCCCTTATTCTCCAGGTGGGCGCCTAATTGCTGAACTTGAAATGTATTCCCTTGTTCTCCAGGTGGGCGCCTAATTGCTGAAACGTCAAGTGTATTCCCTTATTATCCAGGTGGGCGCCTGATTGCTGAACTTGAAATGTATTCCCTTGTTCTCCAGGTGGGCGCATGATTGCTGAAACCTGAAATGTATTCCCTTGTTCTCCAGGTGGGCGCCTGATTGCTGGAACTTGAAATGTATTCCCTTGTTCTCCAGGTGGGCACCTGATTGCTGAAACTTGAAATGTATTCCCTTGTTGTCCAGGTGGGCGCCTAATTACCAAAACTTGAGGTGTATTCCCTTGTTATCCATGTGGGTTCCTGATTGCCAAAACTTGAAATGTATTCCCTTGTTATCCAAGTGGGCGCCTGCTGGGGATGGTTTTTCCTTTTCCCTCTTTTCCATGCTCCGCATTGTCCGACCACCTTAAAACTTGGTCAATAATCTGTCGGGGATACTCCTGCTTCTTGGTGATTCTTTATTCACCAACCATCTCGACCGTTGTTTTCCACTATTACTTCATACTCTCCCAAAATCTTAGACCAATCCATCATTTGGTCTTACAACAACATCTTTCTTGTTCCATTACACTTATCAGAACTTGCTGGGGATGATGTTATTTGTTGGGGATGATATTCCTCCTGGTCTTACAACGACAGCTTTTGGTTCCATTAAACTTATCTTTGGCCTGTCCTTTCCAAATTTCACTTTGCACCATCTTGGAAACTGGTAGTAGGCTCTGAAAATCCTTCTTAAAACAATCTACCATTGAAAAAATCTTTAAACAAAAGAAATGAAAAATGATGACTTCAAGAGATAGAAAAAGAAAAGTCTTTCTGAACAATTGGGGAGAAGAAAAAGGAAAAGAACTTATCTGAACGGTATAACCGACCCCAATGATCATGTCATGCATTCTGGACTAACCAACCCTGTCTATTCATATCAATCAATCTCTCTGATGGCCTTACTTTGTATTTCAAAGTCCCCGTAACCCAACTCTTTTGCTGAATCAGCATCTTTATTCTGCTTGATGCCTCGACGAATCTTTTCCGTCAATCTTATCTTGTTTGGTCCCTTTTTAACTCCTTGTCGCCTCATAGTGCCCTTCGAGGGGTTTTCACTAATAAGACTCTCTCATTTCTCTCAACTTCCGTCGCTTTATGGTGCCTGTGAAGGTTTTCACCGATAAGACTCTCTCATTTTATTTCTCTCAACTTCCGTCGCCTTATGGTGCCTGTGAAGGTTTTCACCGATAAGATTCTCTCATTTTATTCCTCTCAACTTCCATCGCCTTATGGTGCCTGTGAAGGTTTTCACCGATAAGACTCCGTCATTTTATTTTTCAACTGGGGATTGGAGTGTTACCGATAAGACTCTCTCTGCTGGGGATTCTTTTGGCCATCAATTCTCTTCGCTTATGATCCTCTTCCTGCTGGGGATCAGAGTGTTATTCCCGACTTCCATTCGCCTGACTCTGCACTTCTCGGATACTGATCGGGAGGTCTTTTTTTGGACATCAATATGGTTTTTTTGTGTGTGGCTAAAAGAAAAGGGTATCAAAAGTTCAAAATAATTTTGATGGGTAAACATTACAACTCTTGGAATCAAATTTCTTTCCCAAAATTACAAATACAACTTCTGCCACAGTTTTCTTGCTTGAGGATCCTTTGATTTTTGTTACACTATGACCGAGCCGTGAGGCACCTACGTATCCTCTTTGAGCAATCAGGTCGAACGTAGTTCACACACGATTCCTTTGTTTTTCTTGTGACTTTTCTTTTGTTTCATTATTATTATTATTATTATAATTTTCTTCTTCTTCTTTTTTTCTTTTTTCTTTTCCATTAATGATTCTAAAAGAGGAATATGAAAGAATAAATAAGGCTCAAAGGGGGAAGCAAAGGTTAAAGTGTTTGGATAGTAGAAAAATTGCCTCCGTCATTTCATTCTCCGATACAATGCCAAGTACAAACAAACAAACCACGATTACAATCAAAGAAATCATGCATAATATCTTTTGACTGCGTCAGAATTGATAGCCATGTAGATACATCTTCCTTCAATATTTGTCAAACATAAAGCGACATTGGACAACACTCTGGTCACAATAAACTACCTTGCCAATTCGGGGCGAACTTTCCCTTTGCTTCAGCTTGATGTGGGAGGATTCGTTTCAACACTTGTTGCCCCACTTCAAATTTCCTGGGACGCACCTTCTTATTGTATGCTTTTGCCATCCTTTTTTGATACAATTGGCCATGACATACTGCTGCCAATCTTTTTTCATCAATCAAGCTCAACTGCTCCAAACGGGTTTTGACCCACTCGTCATCATCAATATCAGCCTCGGCAACAATTCGAAGAGACAGAATTTCAACTTCTACCGGTATCACTGCTTCAGTTCCGTATACCAACAAATAAGGAGTTGCACCTACTGAAGTACGAACAGTAGTGCGATAACCCAACAACTCAAACGGTAATTTTTCATGCCATTGTCTGGACCCTTCTACCATTTTCCTCAATATCTTCTTTATATTCTTGTTGGCTGCCTCAACCGCTCCATTCGCTTTAGGACAATATGGAGTGGAATTACGGTGTGTAATTTTAAACTGCTGACATACTTCTTTCATCAAACTGCTATTAAGATTAGCACCATTATCCATGATGATCACTTTGGGATCCCAAACCTACAGATAATATGGGAATGAACAAAATCCACCACTACTTTCTTGGTTACCGACTTGAAAGTTTTAGCTTCAACCCACTTGGTGAAGTAGTCGATGGCCACCAGAATGAACCTATGACCGTTGGAAGCTGCCGGCTCGATAGGTCCAATGACATCCATGCCCCATGCAACAAAGGGCCATGGTGCTGACATCGTGTGTAACTCTGTCGGCGGAGAATGAATCAAATCTCCGTGTATCTGACACTGATGACATTTATGCACGAAACTGATACAATCTCGCTCCATGGTGAGCCAATAATACCTTGCTCGAACAATCTTCTTTGCCAATACATATCCACTCATATGTGACCCACAAACTCCAAAATGCACCTCTGTCATAACTGTCGCAGCTTGGCTATCATCGATGCATCTTAGCAATCCCAAATCTTGTGTTCTTTTGTGCAAGACTCCTCCACTGAGGAAAACCCCATTTTCCAACAGTTGAATGGCTCGCTTTTGATCTCTGGTAGCCTGTGCTGGGTATATCACATCCTAAGGTACTCCTTGACATCATAGAACCACGGTTCGCCATCTAATTCCTCCTCTATCATATTGCAATAAGCATGCTGATCACGAACCTGAATATGCAATGGGTTAACATGAATTTTGTCTCGATGGTGCAACATTGATGCTAAGGTGGCCAAAGTATCGGCAACCTCATTATGAACTCTCGGTATGTGCCGAAACTCCACTGATCAGAACCGTTGACACAGATCGTGCAAACATTGTCGATACGGTATGAGCTTCAAATCCCGTGTTTCTCATTCACCTTGAATCTGATGTACCAGGAGGTTCGAGTCTCCCAAGACCAAAACATCCTGGACATCCATGTTCGCAGCTAACCGTAAGCCCAAAATGCATGCCTCATACTCAGCCATGTTGTTGGTGCAATAGAACCGTAGCTGAGCCATAACAGGATAATGGTGCCCTATTTCGGAAATAAGTACTGCTCCTATTCCAACTCCCTTCGCATTTTCAGCTCCATCAAAGAAAAGCTTACATCCTGGTTCTTCAGTCAACTCCAGCTCGTCGACATGCATCACTTCTTCATCAGGAAAATACGTCCTCAATGGCTCATATTCTTCATCGACCGGATTCTCCGCCAAGTGATCCGCCAACACCTGTGCTTTCAACACAGTCCGAGTCACGTAAACAATATCGAACTCCATAAGCAAAATCTGCCACTTTGCAAGCCTCCCTGTGGGCATAGGCTTCTGGAAAATATACTTCAATAGGTCCAGACGAGATATGAGGTAAGTAGTATAAGATGACAAATAATGCTTCAATTTCTGTGCCACCCAAGTTAGGTCGCAACATGTCTTCTCAAGTTGTGTGCACTTAACCTCATAAACTATAAACTTCTTGCTGAGATAATAGATGGCCTGCTCCATCCTTCCTGTGGTATCGTGTTGCCCCAGTACATAACCAAATGAATTATCCAGGACCGTTAGATAGAGAATCAACGGTCTTCCTGGCTCGGGTGGAACCAATACAGGTGGATTCGATAAATACCCTTTTATATGGTCAAATGCCTCCTGACATTCTTCCGTCCATTCTATTGCATCATCTTTCTTCAGTAACCGAAAAATGGGTTCACAAGTCGTGGTGAGTTGAGCGATAAACCTGCTGATATAATTCAACCTTCCCAATAAACTCATCACTTCGATTTTGTTCTTTGGAGGTGGCAACTCCTGAATGGATTTAATCTTTGACGGGTCCAACTCAATGCCCCGCCGACTGACTATGAATCCCAATAGCTTTCCAGATGGAACACCAAATGCACATTTAGCAGGGTTGAGCTTAATATCATACCTTCGAAGTCTTTGGAAAAATTTTCTTAGGTCTCCTACGTGGTCTGCCTGACGTTTGGATTTTATAATCACATCATCCACGTATACCTCAATCTCTTTTTGTATCATATCATGAAACACAGTAGTCATCGCCCTCATGTATATTGCTCCAGCGTTCTTCAAACCAAATGGCATTACCCGATAGCAATAAGTTCCCCACGTCATGATAAAAGCCGTCTTCTCTGCATCTTCCTCATCCATCAGAATCTGATGATACCCAGCATAACAATCCACAAAAGACCTGATCTCACGTTTGGCACAATTATCGATCAAGATATGGATGTTGGGTAATGGGAAGTTATCCTTTGGGCTTGCTCTGTTCAGATTGCGATAATCAACACATACCCTGATCTTTCCATCTTTCTTCGGCACTGGAACCACATTAGCCAACCAACTAGGATATCGAGTGACCCGAATAACCTTTGCACTCAGCTGTTTGGTTACTTCTTACTTAATCTTCACACTCATGGCGGTTTTGAACTTCCTCAATTTTTGCTTGACGGGAGGGCATGCCGGGTCGATGGGCAATTTGTGAACCACTAAGTCGGTGCTCAAACCCGGCATGTCTTCATATGACCATGCAAAAAAATCTTTGAACTCAATAAGTGCTTTGATTAATGCTTCCCTGATGTTTGGTTCAATGTGGACGCTTATTTTAGTTTCCCGAATGTCATCCGCATCCCCCAGATTGATGGCTTCCGCGTCATTTAAGTTGGGCTTGGGTTTCTCTTCAAATTGGCTTAATTCTCTGTTCGAAGGCTTCATCCTCATCGTATTCCATCTCTTCATCATATTCTACCTCTAGCACTATTAGTTTGGAATCAGATTGATTTTTTAGACTAGATTGAAGAGCTGTCGTGCATGCCATGTCATTAAGACCAATATAAAGAGAACTGTTAAGAAAAGGAAAGAAGAAAACAAAATTAAAACAAAATAAGGAGTAAAGAAGAAACTTTCATTGATTGAAGTACGGGATAACAAGGTTTCACACTTTGATGAGTACAAAATAAAAGAAAACTGGATTACAACCCTGGAATAATCCAGTTAAACATGAAGAAAAATCAAAAGCCTACTACCAAGACTCCCTCCACATGGGAAGAGGAGTAGCTATCCAATTGTTGATCTTGGCCTTAGGTCCCACAAACTGCACATCTGCCTTGCTGGATCCTTTCCCAGCTTCTACTATGTTGACTTCGGCAAATAATCTTTTAAAATCTTCATCCAAATCTCCATTCTTACCAATCAGTGGCCATGTAACCTTGGACAGCAATTGCTTTTTCATGCTCGGCCTGACAAAAGATCGGGACAGGCATGGGATTGGCTTAGGAAGGACCCATGCCCTCTTCTTCATCTTGCGAGCCCGTCGCACATCTGCCGCTGTAGGCTTGAACCCTAGCCCAAACGTATCCAGATTCTTGGGCAGAGAAACCGGTTGAACAATACCTTGAAGATCAGCCCCAAACCTTTGCCAGGCACAAACCCGTTTTTTTGCATCTCCGAGGCTACCATGACAGTTGTAGCTGCTATTCTGGGAAGTGGGATATTTTCACCCTCAAGAACTTTGTCCACTAAAACCGTATCGAAAACCTGGTAAACCCATGGCCCCTTGTCGTCATCAGTCTCTATGAGGGGCACGATGGCATAATTTATGGCGCTTGTATTGTTTTCCCCATGCACTACGATCTCTTGTCTATCCCACTCGAACTTGACCATCTGATGTAGTGTAGAAGGCACTGCTTTGGCAGCGTGAATCCACGGTCGCCCCAACAGAAGATTATATGACACTGCGATGTCTAACACTTAAAACTCCATGGTGAACTCAACTGGGCCAACTGTCAATTCCAGTATGATGTCACCCACTGTGTCTGTACCACCACATCAAACCCTCGAACACAGATGATGTTCTTGTGAATTCTGTCATTATCAACCTTCAGTTTGTCCAAGGTGGACAAAGGACAGATATTGGCACTGGACCCATTATCAATCAGTACTCGAGTGACTACCGAGTCTTCACACTTCACGGTCAAATAGAGAGCTCTATTATGTTATGTCCCCTCCACGGGAAATTCATCGTCAGAAAAGGTCACCCGGTTCATCTCAAAAATCTTGTTTGCTATTTTCTCCAAATGGTTCACAGAGATCTTATCTGGCACATGGGCTTCGTTCAAGATTTTCATCAATGCCCGGCGGTGCTCGTCTGAATGGATCAATAATGATAGCAATGAGATCTGTTCCGGGGTCTTCCTCAGTTGCTCCACAATGGAGTAATCCTGCGCCTTCATCTTCTTTAAGAACTCTTCCGCCTCTTTCTCGGTAACTAGCTTCTTTGCTGCTACTGGATTGGTCCGTCTTAACTTTGCGGGAGCAAAACACCTTCTCGAACGAGTCAGACCTTGGGTTTCACACACTTCTTCCATAACTTCTTTCCCCTTATACATCATTGTCACTTAATTGTAACTCCATGGCACGGCCTTCTCACTGATTATTGGCAACTGTAATACTGGACTGATAACAACCGGTTCTGTGTGAGCCCCCTTCACGACTAACACAGGTGTGCTTGATACCCCCTGTATCACTACCTTGACCGGCTTAGGTTTCTCTGCAGCAAGAGACGATCCTTTCCCCATCACCACAACTGGCTTGGTGTCTACACTTTTCAGATGTATCACTGCCTTCTCATTGGCTAGTTTTTCCTTGGGACTGGCTTTACTGGCCCGGATCATCATTACCATTTGCGAGGGCTTTTTAAACTCCCCTCCCTTATGCACAAGTTCGATCATGTTGGTCTCATGGTGCGTTGGCAGCGGATTCTGATTGATGTTTGGTGCTTCTGGAGCCTGAACCTCGATCCTTTTTGTATCAATAAGGTCTTGCACGATAGTCTTCAACCTCAAGCATTTCTCAGTATCATGTCTGGGGGCCCCCGAACAATATTCACAACTCACTGAATGGTCTAGATTTCTGGGGAGGAGATCTGGCAATGCCCAAAATATTCACACAATAGTCACCCGACTTATTTATGATAAAATTTAAAATTTTGACGCATTTTTTTCTTTTTCTCTTTCTTTTTTTGGCTATTTTTGCAAAAGGGGAGGTTGGACCCGATGGGGGTTGCCTACGTATCTCACATCCGGTGAGAATCAAACATGCGTAGTTCGGGCAAAGAAAATAACTAATTTTGAAAATAAGATTCTTTTCTTTTGTTTTTTCAAATAAGTCAAACTAAAAATAATTCCTCTTTTTCTTTTTTTTTTCTTTTTATTTTCTCAAAATTTCGGCAGAGTTTCGACGCTATTTGGACATTAGTTTTTCCAAAATAGGTAATTATCTCTCTACACTGCTATTATTATTTTCTCCTCTTCTTTTCAAATTTTCCCATTGTTCAAAGCCGGTCAGCATGCAAGTCCGAAGCAAATGAATGCGTAACAAACAGGATGCAGCAGGATGGTCCTTTTCATTACAGGTTGCCTGTCCTAGACGGACCCAACCCTGTATTGAGTCCCCTAAGTCGAATGCAACATGATGCAAATAAGCGTTCCTACTAGGGATCCGGCATGAGGTTTTGTTATACTAGGTTTAAATCCTGGGGTTTTGATCTAGACATGGGGTACCCGAGCGGACAACTGGGGCCGAGGAGGGGGCGACGTATCGGGAGCACTAAAGTCTACCCGGCCTTGTTGCTTGCCCAGCCTCGCTCTATTTGGTATATTTTCTACAGAAAAAGCGGGCTACGCGAACGTATGCACCATTTTTAGAAGACTCAGATGGGTGGCGTAAGAAGACAGTTATATACAATTCAACAATATTAAAGCAGTAAACAGATAGCATTTTAGCACAAAGGTTCAGAAAAATACAATAATATCAACAATAAATAAGCCAAGTAAAGATCAAAAAAACTAGCTCGAATTCTTGAACCCTGAACAAAAGTTCTGGGTTGTCATCCCCAGCAGAGTCGCCAGAGCTGTCACACCTCCTTTTTACCTATCACACCCGCGAGGGGGTGTAATAAAGGGAGTTTTTCCAATTAAAAGGACAATCGAAACGGGATTCGTTTATTAAGAGATTCAGAGCCGCCACTTGGGAGTTTTATGGTGTCCCAAGTCATCGGTTGAATCCCGAATCGAGGAAAAGAATGACTCTATCTAATAGTCTGCGCACCAGAAATCCGAGTAAGGAATTCTGTTAACCTGGGAGAAGGTGTTAGGCACTCCCGAGTTCCGTGATTCTAGCACGGTCGCTCAACTGTTATATTTGGCTTGAATTATCTGATTTTTATACAATCGTGAACCTATTGTGCAAATTTTAACTTTAAGCCGCTTTTATTATTATTTTTTTTAAGAGAATTGCAACGTCGTGAAAATACGTTTCGAACCACGTCACATCAATGTACCCATAGTTATCAACATATTTCGACTCCGTTGAGATTTGGATTTGGTTGACATAAATGTGCACCCGAGTTTAAGAAAGTAAATTATTAAAAGCGCGCCTAAAGTGACTAGCGCGTTATTATTTTTGGGGAAAACCGTGAAATTTACTAAACGGCCCGTCCCGAATTCTAAGCAATTATTGTAACCACTTATTGAGGGCCCCGCGATTTAAGCATTTTTGTTTGGCGAGACTCATCTCACTTTATTATTTAAAAGGCAACCTAAAGCAACTATAGTTCTCTATTTTATTTGTCTCTAAAAGGAAACCTAATTAATTAATATGCTTAAGAAGGGCCTAACTTATTAGTTAATAGATTAAAACAAATGCAAAAGGAAAATTGCACTCGAGGTTACATAAAAGGCAGCTAGTAACAGGCCTTGGCCCAGGTCCACACGAACACATGAATCTGACTGGACCTGGGCCATTTACTGGAATACTAAGGCCCGAAACCTAGCAAATGGGCTAATCTATGAAACCAAACAGATCCGTGTTTTAATTACCTGAATATTTACTAACGTTACTCTATATTAGTACAAGGGTGCTCAAATGACTTACAATGAATAAAATTATCGACTGAAGTCCTTATTCTTGGATTTTTATCAAATTACAAGGTTAACTCTACGTGACCACTTTACTTCCACATTTTTAGTAGGTCCGAAACACCTATCCGTGTGAGGCTATTGTAACATGAACTAATGCTAACACTTATGAAATTATTATCACTTAAGAGGATTTAATGGTCGTTGTCGTGAAATCAGTTTAACCAACCCAAGCTGAGTGCTAATCAGGAATTGATTAAATATTCTATCTCATTTGTGGACTACTTGAACATATGCATGAAAAAGACAAATAACAAGAGATTAACTACTACTAACATAATCTATTCTATTATCCTAAACTGGAAGTAGTTATAACTGATGATCCACATCTAACAGAAACTCACTGAACCCAACATATAACAGTTTACAGTCCATTACAAATCTAAATGGTTCAAGTCAATAGAAGCAATCTTAATTAGGCAGTTCCTAATTCAATACAATTCAAACAAATGAACTAAACCATTATACATTCTTGGACTGATTATCATTACAAGCATTCACGTGGACAATAAGTCTGAAACACTACTTCATTTTTTCATTCCAATTTGAGGTTACATCAGTGAATTCGAGCATGTACCTGGAAATGAGATACAATGAAGGAGAAGAGTAAGTCAGCAGCAGCAGATACCAGTAACCCCAACAACAACATATCAATAACAACAGTAACAGCGATGGAACAATAACAGACAACCAGTACAGCACCCAATCAAAAATTAAATGAGACCCAATAACACCACACTAACACCACACCCCAAACTGATCCTGGAAAGCCTCAAATGAACCTCAAAATACAGGAAAATGTGAATAGAGCTGCCGGAAATCAGGTTCAATCTACAGCTACTCAATGGAACAGTAGGTTTCTAGAGTTTTAGAACTTTCAGTTTTCTAAAACCCTTTCTTGACTGACCAAGAAGAGTATCAAGAGGAGAATAAGAACTGATTTTCAGGATTCAAAAACCAGCCCTGAACTCTGCCCAAACTTCCCTTATTTATATCCCAAAATCGACCCCTTGCTACCCTTGAAGCACTCAAAAATTCTCAGGCATGCATTCTGCCCATCCCCTTTACTACATGTTTTGTTTTCTTTTCATTCACTTGTCCCCCACTACTATATGTCCCCTTCTATTTTTTATTCAAAGGTTATGGGTACATGTACTTTAATTACTTCCCAATAGAGCCTCACATACTATTTATGTTTCCCATCCCACTATTATTAAACTAAAGCATTATTTTAAGGGTTATTTAATTACTTTACTGACAGAGCACTCAACTTAAACAATTCTTCCAAGTTTTTAATTCCCAAATTACCCCCCTGATGTCCTGAAATTCCTGAACTACCCAGTCCCTTTTAATCTGTTATTAAGCCTTTCAGCTCTAACCAATTCACCTAATCAATTAACTTAAACACCCATTAATTCCTAATTAAGCATTGGACTGAATCTACAGTAGCTATAACCAATACAACTTATCAGATTCAATCGAATTGTTCAAGCTAGAACTCAAATCAGATTAAATGGCATCAACAGTGAAGACTAAAAGTTCAGTGCAGAACTAACTATATTGGGGAACCAATCATATTTAGCTCAACAACAAATGAACTGAAATCAACTGGACGAGCATACGCTTAATTGAATTTGAAAAACAAAAGAAGAAATAGCCATAAGAGCTTTAAGGGGATTGACAGATTCAGGATAACAAATTACCAATCAATTCAATTCAATGTGATGAACTGAATATACCAACAGGCTCAGTTTTGGGTTCTTATATACCAACAGGCTCATTTCAACACAAAATTTAGAACAAAAAACGAAGCAGGAGGGAAAACAGACTGGAATGAACTATGAAATCAAAACCAAGCTCACATTACTGCCATGTTAAGCCAACACTCAAACCTACTGGACTAGTCGACGAAGCTATTTTAAATGACTCTCACAGTAACTAACATATGCTAAAAATCAGAAGAAAAATTGGACCAAGAAAAGGGTCCGAAGAGAAGGAAGAAGTAGTTTGACAGAAATGAAGAATTAATATGAAAATCAACAAAAGGAAACGAGAAATACCTTGAAATTTCAGGCTGAACTCCAAACAGTTCCCCTTGAAACCTTGACTCAAACTTTTGAGGCCAAAATGGACCTTAATCGAGTGTTCTCAACTGAGAACACTCGACTAAGGTCGATTAAAACCTCAAGTTTAAACCCCACCTCGGACCGCCTCAGTTTTGGGTTCTTCCAGGGTTTACTCTCTATATTTGGTATTCGACCAGTTCTAACGTGATTCGAATAGAACCGGGGTGGGATTTGGGTCGAGGGTGGTCTAGTGGTTGACTGGTGTAATTTTGGGAACGATTGGGTGGATTAGGGTTAGGGTCTGATCTTTCGATCTAATATTCGAGAAGATCGGTGATGACTCGAGGAAAAAGGGGTAGGGATTTGGAAAGAGGAAGGCGTGGAGGTTCAGTGGTGTTATTTGGGTGGCGTTTGGCCACCGTCCGCCGCCGTGAGCGATTTCTGGTAGGCTGAAGGCGGCGGAGTTAGGTCAGGGTGTTTGAGCCTGTCTCTAGGCTGTTAGAGACGATGATGGGGGTTTGGCTTGGGAGGGGCTGGGTAGGATTTAGTAATATATACTGGGTGGGAGGTTGAATCCAAACCGTTGGATCAGATGAGATCAACGGCTTGGATTAACCCACTAAATGAAAAGGTGTCGTTTATACACTCTTTGAGACCGGATCGGTCTCTGATGGAATGAGTCGGGGCTAGGTAACAGGTTGTGAGGGAGTCTGGTGATCGTTCGATCAAACCAAGTGAAAGGTCGAGATTGACTGACTTAAAACGGCGTCGTTTAATTGATGTGAGATCTGAACTGGACCGTTAGATCTGTTTGATCAACGGTTCAGACTTCGCATGCCAAAACGACGTCGTTTGGACATGCGCCTAGGACAGACCGGACTGGGGTGAGTCTTGGGCTGGTTTTGTTTGGGTTGCTGAAATCAAAACTGGCCCAAATATTTGATTTTATTTTCCCATTTTTGTTCTCTTTTCTTTTATCTAATTAATAAAACTAAAACTAAAGTAAAAACCAAATTAAAGTACTAATTAATTCCTAATAACAATTATCGCACACAATTAATAACCAATTTAAAATAAAATCACACAACTAAACCTTAAATGTTAAAAATGCAAAGTACATTATTTTTGTGATTTTTCATTTTTGTAAAGCACACTTGATTACTCCTAATCGTAAAATTAAGTCCTAGAATGCAAATTCAACATATTTTTTGTATTTTTATTAGTTTAAACAAATAATCATGCACACACAAATACAAACAATAAGAGAAAAATAACACAAAATCCGCAAAATTGCAAGCAACACAAAACTATTTTATTTTGGATTTTTGGGAGTAATTCTCATATGGGGCAAAAATCACGTGCTCACAAGCCACAACAAAGCACTGCACATCACCGTGCAATGTGAAGATTATGTCATCACTAGAGTCCTGATTGATGGAGGATCAAGCCTCAACATCTGTCCGCTGATAACTCTCAGAACCTTGGGAAAAAGCCTGCATGAGATCAAAGATGGGGATATCAATGTCAAAGCCTTCTATGGATCCCAGAGATCTACTATTGGAGAAATCAGCCTGTGCTTGCAAATGGGGCCAATATGGTTCGACGCCGACTTCCAAGAGATAGACGTCCCGGCATCCTACAACTTGCTGTTGGGACGACCCTGGATCCACGCTGCTGGAGCCGTAGCATCAACCTTGCATCAGACGGTAAAGTTTGAATGGAACCACCAAGAGGTGATCATTCATGACGATGGTAGTAATCCCATATATAGTCGCCAGATTATCCCAATGATCGGGGGCAAAAGGAGAATAGGCGGAGAGACATACCACCATATCGAAAGGGTCAACGCTATAGACAAAGACAAGTGGTAGACAACAAGATCGAAAGTATCCTTAATTGGTGCGGGTACGAGCCTGGAAAGGGACTCGGTAAAAATCTTCAGGGGATCACTAAGCCGATCAAACTAAAGAAGCATGGCACTACCTTTGGCTTAGGGTATGTTTATACTTGGAAGGAATTCCAGAACTGGTCGCCACCACGGCATGGCCCCTACTATCCGTTGGAGTTTTCGATACCTAGCCTGAAGCAGACCTTCCAGCCAGCAAATACTATATATGGGTCAGAAGAAGATGAAACATTGGCAGCCATAAAGAATTTGTTCCTGGATGATGATGACATGGACTAATGTGTTCTTTTTTAGGAGGAAGGGGAGGAAGGCCCTTCCATACAGGCCGTAAGCAGGGGAGACCGCCTCAGTAACTGGTCAGCTAGGACCGTCAGAGCCCGGAGGGCTTCGGGGTAACAAGGCTAAACAAAAGCAACATGCATCGCATTTTTAGTTTACTTTACTAGTTGATTTTCTTCCCGCATTGTCTTTAATTTCGAAAATGTAAGGCCCCAAAATTTTTTTTCGAGCAATTTAAGATTTCGTCATGCCAAGGTAGGCTAAATTATTTTAATTCATGTGCAAATGAGGATTTATGATATGATGGATATCAATTGGATATGTTAATAAGTGTATAAGTCTTATTCTAAGTGATTTGGGGTCTAAGGAGAGGCCTAAGTCTAAGCCAAGTTGGAAAATTGTATATAAGACGAAAGTTGTAAATGAGTGTGCACAAGACCTCACTTTGAATGATCATATCTCCATCTATATAAGTATTTGTGTGAGAAACAACCTATCAAATTAAAACCCTTTGAGTCTAGTTTCCAACGCAACAAACCGTTCGTCATTTGGAGGTGTATACAGAAAGTTATGACCATTTTACTGGGCAGGTGTCACTCGCGCGAACTTCGCGCGAACTTTGAAACTTCGCGCGTTTTTCGCGCGTCTGAGGCAGAATACTCAGAAAAACGCGCGAAGTATGCAAAAGTTCGCGCGTCTGGGCGAAAGTTCGCGTGCCTGGAAGGTTTAATACCCAAAGACCG
The DNA here is from genome assembly GCA_026770625.1 of Nicotiana glauca. NCBI lineage: Eukaryota > Viridiplantae > Streptophyta > Magnoliopsida > Solanales > Solanaceae > Nicotiana > Nicotiana glauca. The sequence continues at coordinate 122,273 of MU733164.1, forward strand.
GTCTAGAGTGTCCACAACTCATTTTTGGGGTTATGGCTTGCTCTCTCAAGGGGGTTTCGTCCCAAACTTCATCCCTATGATCTAAGGTAAGGTTTTTAGAGTTCTTTGAGTAATTTCTACCCCTTAAACACTTATACTAACAAGGATTAATCTTCAAAATCCTTAGATTTTCCTTCAAATTCTTGAATTCTTCAAGAACACCTCAAGTGTGGATTCTTAAAATTCTTACTACAAGAGGTATGTCTATCATCTCTAACTACTCTATGGTGATTATTCATGTAAGATACATACATTAGAACTCATGGGAGGGTGATTGGGAGCCATAGGTGCCTAACCTAGGTTATGTTGGTATTGTAGAGGTTGTGAGATGGGTCATTGAGGTATGATTCTTGGTATAGTAGTACTATGTATGCATGCATGTGCAAATAGGGTTGTGGGAAGATTGATGAACATAAATAGGTAAAGATTGGGTTTTGGAATGAAGGAAAATCTTGTAAAAGAGTATTAAAAATCAAGACGCCCAACTAGTGTTTGATAAAATGCTGCAAGGAGCTGAAACCATGAATGCCGTCCTAATTTGTGTTTAATTTTGCTATGTTTCAAGTAGATTGGGATTGCTAGAATTTCTGAAATGTCGTAGTAACTTAAGGAAAGCTTAAACGAGGTATGTATGGCTAACTTTGATCCTTGTGAAATCGCCTTGTTTGGTGTACAAATTATTTGGTACGTGACAACTACGTGAATTGTTGTGAAATTCTTGTGATTGAGTTGTTAGGTGTTTGATTGGTTTGATTATGTGTTATGTGGTATGAGTTGTGAAACGAATGACAAAGAGGAAATCGAAAATGATGAAATTGGGAACAGTGGTAGTAATGACATATTTGGCTTCTTGTGGGAAATTAATGAAATGACTTGAATTGCTTATGAACTGTTGAACATAATGGGATTGGTACTGTTGGTTATGGAAACACTTGTAACCTTGTTGTGGTAGTGGCTTAAAAAGTATTGTGGAAACATGAAACAATTGTGAATTTGCTTATTGTCAATGTTGTGATCTTTGTGAAGTGTTCTTGGTTGTTGTTGTGATTGTTGTGATTTGAAACTGTACGGTGGGATCGGGTTGCGCGCCGCAACACAACTTGATATATTATGGGTTGGGGTGATAAGGGTGGCCGAGGTAATAAGGGTGGACGAGGTAATAAGGGTGGAAAGCGATCGAAATCGCCATTGAAATCGATATGTGTACCAATTGTGAAATCATTGATGAGGCATTGTGAAAGGAGACAGCAGGAGAGTTTGTAACTTGTGGGGCACTGATTGTCCCTTTGTTTGGCTTGATTGTGCCTTCCATGTGTGTTTGGTTGTTGCTTCTATTGTTGTTTTCTACTTGTATATGGGATGAGGACTTCTTGAAAACAGAGTTAAGTGTTGAAAACTTGTTTGGCTTATCTTGTTATTTCTTTTCATATTTGTTGGTTGTCTCTATTACCGTGATTTACTTGTCTATGGCTTGAGTTTACTTGGGACAAAGCTTGTTCATACATACCAGTACAATTCAAATGTACTGACGTCCCTTTTGCCGGGGGCGCTACATTCGTGTTATAATTGTAGGTGGATCTATAGCAGGTACTCCAGTCCACCGAGAGTAGCAATCTTCTCTGTCCCATCAGTTGCATTGGTGAACCCCACTTCCTCTTGGGGTCATGTGTGGTTCATGCCACCTTCTTTTGAGTTTATTGTGTATTGTAAGGTATAGCCGGGGCCTTGTCGCCGGCAAGTATTGGTTGAGTTCCTAGTATTCATAGAGGCTCTGTAGACACAATGTGGGTGGTGTATAAAAGTATTTTGGGGTAGTAATTGTACGTTTTAGAATCGTGGTCCACGTTGGTAAATGTTGTATGTATTTTGCACGTACTTGGTATCAAATGTTGAAAATGACAAAAAGTAGAAATGAACTCAAGTTGTTAGTTTATGCTTAAGTCTCAAATTGTTATTTCAAAAGAATAATGTATATTGGAATAACGGGGTAATGCGTGGGATAGGAAAGGAAATTCTAGGTCCGCTTGACTGGGGTCCTCCGGTTGAGCGCCGGTCGT
>MU733174.1:16421-39007 GCA_026770625.1 Nicotiana glauca
GTATTAGTATACTTTAGAATATGCGGTTTCAATAATTGACAGGAGAAAATAAACTAGTAGAACAAAAGTTAGAAGTAATAACTGAACTCAGATTTTATATTATAACTCTGAAATCATGAACATCTATAGCGTTTCTTTTGAAATAATAGATCTTTTTAGACGCATGACTGGTTGAGAAATTGCAAGTCCATAACTATTCCAATTGGAAACTAAATATGAATAGCATCCGTCAATTTGATATTACTACTGAAATAATGTCTTAGGTCTGAAACAGTTCGGCTTTGATTGCAAATAGTTTAGTTTAAAATAATTAATGTTTAAAAATAACTTCAAATGCTTAGTAGAACAGTACTTGTGATATAATAATAAGTCTGATCTGATTCCGAAATTTTGTCTCATTAGATTCAATTCTGTATATAAATTTGAGTTAAATAAAGGAAAGTTTCTTATAGTTAAGCATATAAATTAGTCTGAATTCGATTTTAAAAATTGTGATAATTTGAAATGAAACAAAGGATATCTTCTGTTGGTTAATTGTGAGTCAAGGCCCTATTGAATGGCCCAAATTCCGCAAGTACATGGGCCTGGTTACATAATATCAAAAGTAGATTGTTCTGGGCCATTAGGCCTAATATTTTCACAACTAGCCAAGTTTGTGTTTAAGCCCGATCTAAATTGGACCATGGGCTGTAGTCAAGCCCAATGTGAAATAAAGCCTAGACTCTTATGAGTTTGTGGCCCCAAAAAATGTAAAACTATTAGGTCATGATAAACAATTAAGATTCTCTCTTTGTTATTAGAGACAAAACACATAGAAAATATAGTATACTTTAGGTATGACCCTTTAATAAAAATGAGATGAGCCTCGCGCTTCAAATGATCAATTGCGGGGCCCTCAAATAATTGTTATAAAAATCTTAGATTTGGAAGGACTGTTTAGTAAATTTCACGGTCTTTTCCCAAAACTAACAAAGACGTAGATACTTTAGGCACGATTTGTAATAACATTATCTTCCTAATACGGGTGCACATTTATGTGACCCAAATCCAAATCTCAACGAAGTCGAAATGTGTTTAAAAACCACAGGCGTACTGGTACGGTGCGGTCAAAAAATACATTTTCACGACTTTGCAATTTTTGTAAAAATTAAATAATAAAGCAGAATATTAATGCACATAAAAATAGGACATATATAGAAAACAGATAAAAACAAATACAACAGTTGAGCGACCGTGCTAGAACCACAGAATTCGGGAGTGCCTAACACCTTCTCTCGGATTAACAGAATTCCTTATTCGGATTTCTAGTTTGCAGAATATTAATAGAGTCAAACTTTCCTCGGTTCAGAATTCAAACGGTGACTTGGGACACCATTAATCTCCCAAGTGGCGACTTTGAAACTAAATAAATAAATCCCGTTTCGATTGTCCTAAATTGGAAAAAAACTCCTTCCTTTTATTATATCCCTTCCCGGGGGTGTAGTAATTAGGCTCTTCCAGTAAGGTAAGAAAAAAAGAGGTGTGACAGGGCAGATAATCCATCGAACCTCGCCACTCAATCTGGGGTACTCCCGGCATAGCCAATGTCACCGTCTTAGCATGTCAGTCCAAGATAGCATGACACGGAGACAACTAATCCATGTCCATTAGCACATCAAAGTCCACCATACTAAGCAACAAAAGGTCTACTTGGGTCTCCAAACCCCCAATAGTTACCACACAAGATCGATATACACGGTCCACTATAATAGTATCGCCCACATGAATAGATGAAATAAGAGACTCGCGTGGCGTATCCAGATAATGGTCAAAATATGATGAAACATAGGAAAAAGTGGAACCAGGATGAAACTATACAAAAGCATCCCTATGGCAAACTGATATAATACTTATAATCACAATATCTGAAGCAATAGCATCAGGTCTAGAAGGGAGTGCATAGAAATGGACCTGCCCACCTCTTGATCGGCCTCTCCCTCTAGGGCGACCCCTAGCTAACTGACCTCCACCCCAAGCTGGCTGGGCGGGTGGGGAAGTTACTGGTACTAAAGCCGAAGGTTGACTCCTCTAATGGGATAAACCTCCCGTAAGGCGGGGATAAAATCTCTTGATATGACCCAAATCCCCACACTCAAAGTAAGCTCTCCCGGCAAATGGCGATGGAGACTGAAGGGAGCCCCGAGCACTGAGATATCCACTAGAAAAACTAGGCATAGATGAGCCATGAACTGATGGTGCATGAGTCAAACTCTGAGCTGGAAGGGCACTAAGAGATTAGTAGCCCTGATGTGAGCTGTGAGAACTATGGCCCGATGATCCACCACGGTGACCTGGACGAGCTGACTGAGTATGTATGAATGTACGACATCTGCCTTGATTGAACTAATCTCTAGAAGGAACACCACCAAAACTACCAAATCCTTGAGGCCTTTTTACCTCCCTCTCAACTAGCTCATGGCGGCGAACCAACTCTATCTCTCGAGCAATATCAACCACCTCCTCAAAAGAAGCAACAGATATCCTCTCTCTAGTCATAAAAATCTGTAGCTGATATGTGAGGTCATCCATGAACCTCCTTATCCTCTCTCTATCTTTAGGAACCAACCAAATAGCATGACGGGCTAACTCAAAAAACTTCATCTCATACTACATCATAGTCATATCATCCTGACATAACTGCTCGAACTGCCTACGCAGCTCCTCTCTGCGGGACTACCGGTACTTCTCTAGAAAAAGAATGGAGAACTGCTACATGTAGGGGAACTGCACCAATAGGTCTATGCCTCTCATAAGCCTCCCACCAAGTAAAGGCAGCTCCCAAGAACTAGAAGGTAGTGAACGAGACCCTACTAGTCTCCAGAATACCCGTTGTACGAAGGATCCTCTAAAACATGTCCAAGAATCCCTGGGCATCCTCACCCTCTCTACCACTGAAAGACAATCTACGCTGCTCGTCATCAGGCATGACTCGAACCGCATAGTCCTAAGCATGTACAACCGACTAGGCTGGTGGTACCCCTAGTGTCTGAAGTCCCTGAACAACCTGCTCTGGTGTGCGAGGGCCAGGAGTCTGAGTGCCTCCCCCGACCTGGAAAGTAGCTGCTGTAGAAGAAACAGCAACCGCCTAAGCAAGACTGGTGCACACAGTCAGAATCTGAGCAATGGTCTCCTAGAGACCTGGAATAGCAATTGGCATATCTGGTGCCCGAGCTGGTCCCGATGGGACATCCACACTCGGAACCTGATCCTGAACTGGGGCATCTGGTAGGTCTGCTGGTGCTAACCTAGAGGCAGTGCGAGCTACACCTCTACCTCTGCCACGGCCCCCTATCGCAACCTCGGCCTCTCGCGGCCCTAACTAGTGGTACTGGTAGCTATCCACCCTAACAGGTAGTACGTGTCCTCACCATCTGTAAGAGAATAAAATAACAGAATTTTAGTTCCAGAATCAACATATTCGAACAAAAAGAATTCAAGAATGTGAAATCTTTTTCCTAAAGGTTCTGTAGCCTCTTGAAGATAAGTGCAGGCACCTCTGTATCAATCCGCAAGACTCTACTAAACCCTCTCATGACTCATGAGACCTATGTAACCTAAGCTTTGATACCCATTTGTCACGGCCCAAACTCAACCCGTCAAGATGGCGCCTCTTGTGGAACTAGGCCAGCCTTAACTCAACCAAAAAAAACCACAATATTAATTTAGAACATTTGTGGAAAAATATTTTTATCATTTAGGAAAATAAAATATTCATAATGTAAGAAAAATCCATAACACGATTCAATTGGCCCAAAACTAGGGTGTCACGGAGTACACAAGCGTCTAGAGAAATAACACCATGTTTACTAAAACACAACTAGAATAGAGAAGGAGGTTCAAGATCTATGAATGTCATACAGGTACCTCAACAATCTCCCAGGCCTGCAACCTCGAACAATGACTGGTACCGGGATCGAAAGCACCTGGATCTGCACACAAGCTGTAGGGGGTAACATGAATACACCAACTCAGTAAGTAACAAGTTCAACCTATGGACTGATAGGTAGTGACGAACTTAACCTCATCAAAGATAATAGAAATAACTTACAGAAACATAGGCATGCTTTCAGTTAAATAAACAACTCGAAAAGTAAAATAGAGCAGGTATGAATGAGGTAAAGAAGTGTAACTCTGCTACATCTACATGCCAATGCACATGCTGTATGAAATGCACCGCTGACCGCAAATATCTGGCGCGGCCCGCATTTTCAACTTCAGAGAACCCCCATGAAAGTCTAACAACTCCCTCAGCAACCCAGCACCTATTCAAATAGCTAATCTCTTGCAATAACTATCCGAAACACATCTGAGGCCCTCAGAACCTCACCCAAACATACCAACACATCCCATAACACCATTAAAACTTAGTCGAATCTATGAATCACTCAAAATAACACCACACATCGAATCAAACCTCGTATTCAAGCCTAAAAACTCCAAACTCATAAATTTCACAAATGACTCCGAAACCAATCAAACCTCGTCCAAATATTCTCAAATTTTGCACACACATCGTAAATGACCCTACGAAGCTACTCCCACTCTCGAAATTCCGTTCTGAGACCGTCTACTCATAAGTCAATATCCAGTTGACTTTTCCCAACTTAAGCTTCTAAATAGGAGGCTAAGTGCCTCATTCCACTCCAAAACCACTCCGGACCCAAATCAACCAATATGATACAATAAAACACAGCTGAAAAAAGGAGAAATGTGGAAAATAGAGTTGTAACTCATGAAACGACCGATCGGGTCGTTACATATTGTCATTTAGAAAAATCGTGAAGAGGTGACAGATTCGTAAGTTTATGTTTATAGATATTTTACTAATTTTTTCCTATCACTGAATTTATCCATTTTTCTTCTTTTGTTATCTTTTCTCATTTTGTTGCCACCATTTTTCTTGTAGATGTTCTTTTGTTTTTTTCTGCATTATTGTTTCTTCCTTTTCCCCTTTAATGTTCAATATTTATTGCATTTTATCTTATAATTATTAGGTGTAATGTTGTGTGATACGTTTCTGATTTCTAACTATTTTTTCTAGTTAATCTGTTTGTTCTTTTCATATTCTTACTTGTAGCTTTATATTTTAGATATTGCCTTCCGAAGTTTAGCATTTTAACCTCTTGAAATAGTAAACAAAATGTAAGCTGCTAATTTTGAATTAAAGCACATTGCTTGAGACGAATATAGGTTCCATGTTCAATATTTTCTAGTGGAGAGTCCAATATGGTTATTTTTCCCTGAAACCAATTTTTCATTACGGTTAGAGGGTCTCTAAGTATAAAAGTAATATTATATTCAATGTTTCTCTCTGAAGCCCCTGCACATTATTAGTGTAGGTTATTATACATTCTTTCACACATTTTTTTCGACTCCCATTAAATTTCGAATATGATCAAATTTCGAGTTTGGCGCCATATTTCAAGACCACTAGTACGTTTTCTTTTGTCATCACTTTCTCATAAAATATTTAAAGCTACATTATTCCAAATTTAAAAATATTACAAGCATGATCAGTACCTAATTTTTATCTTAATGGTTGAGACAATTCTATGTCATTTTAGTCATTCTTAAGAGATTGTGTAGCATGATATTTACCAAATAAAAAAGAAATAGGTATATTTAACTGGGAGACAATCTGTTGATGCTTAAATAACCGGTTTACTTATGAATGTGTTCAGTTGATTTCTAATCTTTTCCTTGACAACGTTCCACTATCGTGGCGGGCTGGACGTTCTTCCTTTTTGTGAACTTTGTAGTAAGTGATTTCTATTAAACGATACAAAAATAAATACGAAAGAGCTCATTCATCACTAGAATGTGTTTTACATTTATGTCTTGGGCGATAAAATTGCAGATTTTGGCTATACGAAATAAAAAGGGAGGCTTCGGCAAAATGTGCTTCGACGTTCGAATTTAACCTGGAAATGTTTCTCATACTTCTTTTTAAATAAAAGGTGTTAGAAGAAGCATAAAAAGTGCTTAAATCATGAAATGATATTGGATTAGTAAAGATAAATTCTCTTTTATAAAAAATTATGATCCTAAAATTTGGCTATTATTGTGAGCACGTGATTTTTTTCCCAATATGAATTACTCCCACAAATTAAGAAAATAAAATTTTTCCATTATTTGTAATTTCGTAGATTGTTTGCAGTTGTCTATGCATGTTTGATTTTATTTTAATTCATAAAAAATATAAAAATACATTGCATTTGCATTTAGGATTTAATTTTATATTTTTAGGTTAATTAATAATTTAGTTGTCTTATAAAAATGATTAAAACCGCAAAAATAACACATTTTGCATTTTTAACTTTTAATTTTGAATTTTTATAGTTTTTCTTGTAATTTAGGATTTAATTATTTATTGAAAATACTTGAGTAATTAGCTTAATTTGGTAAATTAATTTAGTTTAGGAGTTAATTTAGGATTTAAATTAATTTGAGAAAAAAAATAAGAAAAGAAAACAATTGAAAATTGAAAAAGAAAGGAAATTAAAATAAAAAGGCTGCCTTGATTTTCGGCCAATATGCCAACCCAGTCCCCAAGATCCGTTCAGCTCCAGGCCCAATTACTTCATACCCGATCCAAGTTATTAGTCGTTAAAATCCTTTGAAACAACGTAGTATAGGGACGATACTATGTCGTTTTGAGTTCAGCTATGTCAAATTCATCCTGGCCCTTCGTATTCCATCATCCAATGGCCAAGAAGGCTTCATTAAACCCGTATAATACTGTACGAAACAACCTGGAACCAAACACTCCTCAATCTCTCCGGTCTCTCACTCCAGGAACCCTAGAGACGCCGCCCTAAGACCCTCCACTAGCGGCGCCGCCTTATACCACTCTAATCCACCCAAAAATAACACCGTGGAACCCACTTCGTCCCCTCATCCCAAATCTCCAGCCCGTTACCTTCGACTCATAGCTTAGCTCGTCGAATCTCAAATCAAAGACCAAAGTTCCATGAATCTTAATCTTTCTCCCCTTGTCAGAGTTCAAGCATTTCTGGGCTGATAACGGTTCGAAGTTTATGCCAGTCGACTTTTCTCCTCGAGAACGAGTGACTAGCATGGACTTTGATTCATTTCGAAGCCCATCGGCCTTATGCAAGACCAAAAACCAGCAAGTCTGTTAAACGATGCCCATCTCCGTTAGCTTAAGTATGTGTTTCTCCTTCTTTATGTCATTTTTTTTTCTAATTTCAGTTGAATTCTCGTTAACATAGTTCATTGAGAATTTATTTATGGTTAAATACACTTAAGCCGTTTGTTCGCTGTTTATTTTGCTTGATTCATTTATTTAGTTTTACCTCGGTTTGGTTTATAAGGTTCGATTATTGCTAAATTGATTAAGTGTTTTTTCTTTTTGGTTTAAATCATTTGATTTCTCTGAGACTCGTTTCTTTTACCTCCCTGCATTTTTCTTTCATTTGACCTGAACAGCCCGGGTCATGTGAGCTTCAATGCTCTTTGATTGATGGTTTGAAGTTGTAAATTTGGATTGTAGTATATAGACCCGTGGGTTTGGGCTGGGTCTTGGAATAACTTGACCCTATTTTGGTTGCCTGAGGGTAAATATAGGGGTGTCAAGGGTCAATTTAGGGATTTGAGGTTTGAGGGAATCATTTTCTGTTAGCATAAAAGGTTCTAGAGGATAAGATGAGAGCTGAGGGTTTCAGATTTTTTTTAAAGGTTAAAAAGGGTAAAAATAACCAAAAAAGAAGGGGTAGAGAGGGAATTGGTTAGCTGTACTAGGGCTGCCTTAGGCATGCCTATATATGATCTCTTTCCCTTCATTTTCAAGCAGCTTTGAACACTCCGAAAATTACTGAAAAAGCAAAAATGGCTAAGAGAAATTATTCTGAAAATACATTTAAATTTTTGCATCTTTTGGTGTGGGAATTGGTTCGGAATTTGCTCCCTAATATTGAGTTTCAATGGGAATTTTAAAAGCTTAAACAACTCTTGTTTTATCTGGGTAAAAATGGTTTAAAGAGCTAAAACTGCTGGATTTTTGGAAGCTATTTGATTTGGTTTTACTACTGATCTCTGCTGCTATACTTGCTAGCTTGGTGTTGCTTTAAGTTGATTCTCAAAGCTCTTTGTTTATCTTTGCTGTAACTAGGTACTCATTCGACCTCAAATGACATGTTGAAATGGGAATGAGAATGCTGATGATACCATATTTTATGGCAGTCTATTTTAGATTATTTGGTTCTGTATTCATGTAGTGTTCTTATGTAGTTATGTGTTCATTAAGTTGTTATTATTAAAGCGTTTGTAAAGTGGATGAGTAATTTGGTCTAGTATGGTTTGAGTTATGGGCTAATAAGAGTGTTGTTAGATATATTTGACCATGCTTTTGGTATTGTTGGTTTTAATGTGAGATTTTGTTCAGAAGTTAGATATGTGAGCCTTGTTAATTAAATTGTGGTTATTTACCTCTTCTAGATGTTAGATTAGGCGTTTGAACAAATTCAGTGCATGTTATTGTATTTGATAGCTGATTAGAATGGATGTAATACTCTACTGAACCCACTAAGTATTTTAGTTTTAATGTTCATTAGTAGTAGTTCTGACTTTAAGATGCAGAAGATTGGTTGTGAAGTGTGCCATGTGGAAATATAGGAAAATCTCTTATTTGGTTTAGGTGGAATCAGCCAGTATTTGCTTTCTTTTCAAGGTCTAGATTCAGGCAGTTCTAAGTCCATTGTTAATAAATGAAGTCTTTCTGAAACTTTAGATTGTTTTCTTCTTTCTGGAAATTCGAATTGTTGATTTTAAATGATGAAACGACCTGCGTATGAGCTGTTAATAATCAGGAATTGTAACTTCATTTCAGCATGTATGTTAGCTTCAAGAATGTGCTTTGCATTGGTTCAAGGTCATTGGTGTTTGTTCAAACTCTAAATCTTCATAACAATGCAGTGTAACTTCAAGTGTTAATGCTTAAATCACTGAACTGGGCTATTAGCATTGGCCCAGTTGTGCCAAATTTTCTTTTGACAGGCAAATCCTTGATATGGGCTTCGTGATTGAGCCCAGTTGCGTCTCCATTTTCGTTCATGTAATGGGCAGTTGGCCATTGGGCTCACAGCCTGCCTGGGCTCCTTCAGCAACTCAACTTTGGTTTCATGAACTATTAGCTTACTGTTTATTAAAATTGAGTTTAAACATTCGCTTTAAAATAATTGGAAATTCCTTAGTCCTTTAATCAATTGGCTAGGTCCTTTAATTAGTTGATGTGTGCCATATTAAATAACCCCAATATTTATATCCCTCAAAATTAAGTTTAGAAACCCTTTTGTTAGAATAATTCGAGGCGTGCCATGCCAAATAAAACCTCAAAACTCATGCCCGTTACCTAATTAATTTTAATCCTTTAGTAATCGAGGTATGCCATTTAGTTGAATTTTCCATGGCCTTAGCAAACTTGAAAGTGCATAGTTGCTTAGGGCGCATAATTTAAATTAATTTTCTTAAACTCGGGTATGCATTTCATGTGACCCAACTCTAATTTTCAACAATGTTAAATAAAATATGTCATTGATCGCGGGTGCATTTCATGTGGCGTGGTTCAAGATGTGTTTTAGATAATGTTGAAACTTCCTAAAAGTAATTAAAAGTGGCTAATAATTTAAAATATAACATAGGCTAAAACATGTATTAAAATCAGATAATAGGCCAATAATAGCAGTTGAGTGAGCGTGCTAAAACCACGGAACCTGAAAATACCTAACAACTTCTCATGGGTTAACAAAATTCCTTACCCGAATTTCTGTATTCGCGGACTGTAAAAACAGAGTTAATCTTTCCTCGATTCTAGATTCAAAACCGGTGACTTGGGACACCATAATTTATCCCAAGTGGAGACTTTGAATTTTAATAAATAAATCATGTTTCGATTGTCACTTAAAATTGGAAAAAACTCCCTTATATCCTTGCAGGGTAGTAAAAAGGAGGTGTGATAGCTCTGGCGACTCTACTAGGGACAAGAACCCAGAACTTCTGGTTCAGGGTTTAGAATTCGAGCTTAGAATAATTTTTATAATTGGCTTTATTTATTATCAGGTTTTATGTACATGTTTGGGCCTAATGTGCTAAGTGTTACTTTTTACCGCTTTGATATTGGTGAACTGTATATAAATTGTTACGAATCCCCCCTCTCTCTGACTCTTCTAAATCATTTAAGAAGGGTGCACTTCGTGTAGCTTCTCTTCTATTAGAGTCATATCCCAATTTTAGAATAAGGTTCAGACAAGTTGCAAAATCGGTGAAGCTTCTGGACTCCCGGTATGCTGCCCCTCCCCCCTCCCGGCTCAAGCTATCCGCTCGGGTAAGCCAGGTCTAGAACAATACACTCACGTTTTAAACCTAGTATAACAAAACCTCGTGTCGGATCCCTAGTAGGAACGCTTGTTTGCATCACGTCCATTTGACTTTGAGGACTCGACATAGGGGTTGGGTCTGTCTAGCACAGATGCACCTAAAATCAAAAGACCATCCTAATGCATTTTGCTTGCTACTTGCGCATTTATTTGATTGGTACTGCATGTTGACCAGCTTCTAGAACAAGGGAAAATTGAGAAAAACCAAGTTGAGGTGAGAGAGAGAAAACTAACCGCCTGTGAAATACCTGGTGTCCAAAATACCCCAAAACTCTGCCAAAAATTTCAGAAAAATAAAAGGGCTCTTTCAAAAGTTGGTGTTTTCTGTTGCGTCAAAATTGGCCGAACTATGCTCGTTTGATTCTCACCGGATGTGGGATACGTAGGCAACCCTCATCGGGTCCAACTACTTTTGCAAAAATAACCCAGAAATATTAAGTGTTGTTGTTTTGTCATAAATAAATTAGGTTATGCCATGCTTGTCCAAAATAGCCAGAAATACCCTCAAAAGGCACCGGAAGGCTGTTTTTGCAAGAATAGCCACCTAGGGTCCTTTTTCAAAATTTTGGTTGATTAACAAAAATAGCCCTAAAATTGTTTTTTTTATCTTGAGGTGCTAAAGGGTTGTATTTACAAGAATTTTTTGTTTTAAATTTTGTGAAAATGGTTGTTTTTCTCTTGAGTCAAAATAAATCACAGCCTTTTAATGAATCACCTTAAATAAATGTGCAGGATGAGCATAATTGAAAATGAACCTTTCACAGTCCGTGAGATCCCCTTATAACTACATATGTGTGGCGTGATTTGGGAGAAGTCAGCAGAAAAATTGTATAAAAGCTTTGGGTGGTCTTGTTGGGCTTCTGAAGATTAAGCCGAGGAAGAATGTAATTGAGGCTTTGATACCCTTCTGGGACCCAGCACATAATATGTTCCATTTTGCTGATTTTGAGCTAACTTCTACGCTTGAGGAAATAGCAGGCTACGCTGGCTTCAGTGGGAATCTTAGAAATCAATACCCGGTGACACCTAGAACAGTGACTCCTCATAAGTTTCTGGACATGTTAAGCATCAGTTGGGAAGTTCATGACGGAAATTTGGCCAAAGGATTCTGTACATTCTATTTCTTGTACTGACATTACGGGAATCCCTGCAGTTTCAAGATGCCAGATACCGATCTTACTCACTCGGGGAACAAAGATAAGTGGGAAACTCAGCGAGGATTGACTTTATAGTGGCATTCCTGGGTTTTTTAATTTATCCAAGAAAAGATGGAAACATAGAGTTGGGGCTTTTGGGGATAGCCGATTTCATGATTAAAAAGGAAAATGGAACCATTATACCGATGATCTTGGAGGCGAGTTGGAGCCTAGTTACAAAGCTTGGTACGGTAAAAGATCTCAAGTCCATCGAGAGCCCGAACGGACCGCAAAAAGGCCCTATGTCCAACAGTTCACCGATGGAGCGCAGGAGCAATGGAACTGGTTGGCCAAAGAAAATGAGTATAGGGCTACCATAATCAAGCTGGAAAAGCAAGTCAAGGATCTTCAATTTGAGAATGGTTTGCAAGCCACTGCAGATCAGGACGAGAAGAAAAAACTAGCCAAAGAAAATGAAGCCCTTTGAGCCCAAATTCGGGAGTTGAAAATAGCATCCGAAAACCCCGCCAGAAGTGCAAAAGATGAAAAGCTTATAGATAAGGCGGAAGGTGGGTGAGTATGGTTTTAATCTAAACAAGGCAGAGGGTGAACTAGCAAGGGCTCGAACAAAATTGGCTAAAAATACGGAGGAACAAGAACACTTGGTTAAACAGTTAAAAGAGAAATATGACACTGAGGTCGTAGGGTTGAAGAAAAAGATCACTGTCCTTGAGAACAAAATGACTTAGCAGGAAAAAGATTTCAAAGCAGAAAGAGAACATTGCTATGCCATAATGTCACAGCTAGAACAAGACATACAACAGCTTCAAGAGCAAAACCATACGGCTGAACAAGTTTTGGGGGCTAGGACTCAACAAATAGGCCGCTTACTCCAAGAAAAGGGTACCATCAGGGAGAAGGTTCGAGCAATTGCTGACTACATTGTCATGAAGCGCCACAAATGTGAAGACATGACTAGAACCACCTTCTTTGCTGTGGTAATGAACCTTTGTCCGCCAAATAATGAGTGACTTGGCGCGTCTTCAAGGGGATCTCACGCATAGGCTCATGGCGAGACCGACTGATGCCCCACGGGCCCCTGGAGCAATTGAGGCATTATGTATTCATGATTTTCATTCGAATATGTATTTTCACTTTCTTTGTTGGAGTCTATTAGTCTATTTTCGAGTCTGTATTTTTATCTTTCTATTGGAGTTTCTTAGTCCTATCTTTTTTCGAGTCTGTTAGTTTTTATGATTAAATTCTGTAATCAAAATGCTTTAATTTATGAAAATTCAAAAATCCCAAATATTTTTATTTATTTATTTTTACATTTATTTCCCAAAACTACGCTTGGTCTGATTTATGCGGCGTTATGATATGTAGGCAATCCCCATAGGATTCGATCATAACTAGAAAAGAAAAACAATAAAGAAAAAAGAAAAAAAAGAGAAAAAGAAAAAAAAGAGAAAAGGGAAAAGGAAAAAAACAAAACAAGAAACTGTGGGAAGGAAACAATGGCAAAACAAGAGAGGGAAAAATGAGAGTGTGAAGAACAAAAAGAAATCAACCAAAGAAAGGCAGGAGTGAAAAAAAAAAGAAGTGGCAAAATGGAAATTAGGGAAAGCCGGGATGATGCAAGCAACCGATCAAATGCATAATAGAAATGGTTAACTGCTTAGGTGCATTGCATCCCCAACATGCGGTTACCTATCTGTTAAGCCCTAATCTCTAACAAGTTTGTTGCTGTCATCAAGTTCAGGCAGGTGGTTAGTTTGTTTGGCCTTCTGACAACTCATCCATACAACATCAGGTCCAAAGACAAGTTGATCATGGCTAGCCAAGAACAGGATGCAAGTGTTCTTGATCCATCAAGAGAGGGGGAAGAGTTTGATGTTAATCTGAAAGAGGAGTTGTATAAGCTGAAACAACAGATGGCAGAGATGTACCAGGCCTGGGTAAAACGGCATCCACCACCATCCTACCCTGCCAACCCTGCTTTTATCCCACTGTTAGCACAATTCCGGGAACCTCCTACTATTGATTCATCTCCAGGCTTTCCCATTTACCACCACTACCAAGGCACCACTTCCCAAACACCACAAGTTCCTCCACCCAAACCAGTTCCACACCCTCCTCCATCGGTCACCCCTGTTTTTGTGGCACCCCCACCCGCTACACTCCACCGATCCTCTAGTGAGTCTCTATTTCTAGACCCAAGATAACCAATACCATTCCCTAAATCCTACTTTCAAGGCCCCAAAACCTTACTCCTACACTCCTTGTTTCGACCTCCCTGTTGAGACTGAGAAACCACCTAAAAATCCGGGATAGGAGGAAATGTTCAGGAAGGTTAAAAGCCTGGAATAGTCATTGAGAAACATGCAGGGATTGGGTGGCCAGGTAAGCGTGGCCTACAAAGATTTGTGTCTATTTCCTGGTGTTTAGTTGTCGGTGGGATTTAAGATGCCAAAGTTTGATTTGTATGATGGGCGTGGAGATCCAGTAGCCCATCTGAGTGGTTATTGCAGTGAAATGATAAGTGTTAGTGGTAAAGATGAGTTTTTGATGGCGTATTTCAGTAAGAGCCTAACTGGGGCAGTTTGGAATGGCATACTCGTCAAGATGACGGTAAGTGGAATACATGGGATAACATGGTCCAAGATTTTGTGCGAAACTTTCATTATAATATAGACATTGTCCTAGACCGCTCCTCCTTATCTCAGATGGAAAGGAAACCCAAAGAAAGTTTTAGGGAATTTTGGTTCAGATGGAATGAACAAGTTGCTCGGGACAGTCCTCCCATTGATAGAAAAGAAGTTGCTGAGCCCCGCCAATGACAGGATCCTGTGGGCATTTCTGCTAAACACTTTCAGCCTCAATACCGAACCATGAATATCCCCGAGCTCCACATAATCCACCCCAGTATTATCCTCCAAATAACATCCGGCCATCTGTCCAGACACTGGGTCATTCCTCATGGCGAGCGCTAGCACCGCATAATGCACTTTTGCCTTCACAATATTTTTGAGCATCCAACAACCCTAGAAAACTGGGGCATGGAGGGAGACAAAGGCAAAGAAATAGTTTTACGCCAATCAGAGAATCCTATACAAGCCTATTTGAAAATTTAAAACACTCTGCCCTGATCGAGGTGCTCGTCGGCTATACACCGGACCGATACGCAAAAGGATTTAATCCTACTGTGCAGTGCATGTACCACTCTAATGTAAAGGGAATAGCATTAAAGACTATCGTTCTTTGAAAAGGAAAATAGAAAGAATGATTCAAGAAGGAATAATTGTGGTCCAAGTCAGTAATACCCCAAGTGTGACACGTAATCCTCTATAGGTACATGACAACGCACAAATTGTTGGGATGGTGGGAAATGATGAAGGGTTGGTCAAAGGAGTCAAGGAGCCACTTGGCGCAGTTAATGATATTGAAATTGGTAATGGTCTTGGTAATATTGATGTGGAACTCAGTGGCTAAGATGTCGATCTTGGCAATTAGAAAGACGCTCATTTCTTGGTTAGCCAGGGATGAGTCTTGGTGGTTCATTTTGTTGTCGTTTCCGTTGTCCGAGTTATTTTAGGGTTGTAATCCGGACATTATCTTATGACTCAAACCCTTCTATCCTTTTTATTTTTCCCAATTCATATAGTCGTAGTAACTCTTTTAGTGTTGTCTAGGTTTGTTCCAGGGTTGTAACCCCAGTCTAGTTTGCTTGTTTTGTTGTTCGAACCCTTTCACCATTTTTTTAATGCGATCTCCTATTTTTGTTAATTCTAGTCCTTTTTTTATTTAGCTCTCTTTTCCTTTGATAGTTCTTTTCATGTTGGCTCTAGTGACATGACATGCACGCATAATTCTCAGCCTGGTCTTAAAAAGTTAGTTTAGTCATGAAGTAATAAAATAATTTTAAAGATGATAGGGACATTTGAGGGAAATAAGTATAGACCTTTTGAGATCAATTCAAGCCCTAATTGTGAGAAACTAGAGAAGATAGAACATAAAGAAATACTATTGAAATGCATCCTGTCATATCTGGTTGAAGCTAAAGGCAAGTCTGCCCCTAATTGGTAGGGGCCGTTCATGGTAATGAGAGTGTTGTCTAACTGTGCTTTGTATTTGACAGATGTAGAAGGCAAATGTGTAGATATGGCTATCAATTCTGATGCAGTCAAAAGATATAATGTGTGATTTCTTTGGTTTGCTTAATTGTGTTGTTTATATCTGGCATGCTTTGAAGATTGAAATAACGAAGGCATTTTATTCTGCTATCTGAACACTTTATCCTTTGTTACCCTTTTGAGCCTTATTTATTTTCTTTTCTATCCCTCCTTTGGAATCAGAAATAGAGTTTAGAAATATAGATACAAAAAAAGAGAAAAGAGGAAAAGAGAAGAGAAAAAGAGAAAGAAAAATGTGAAAAGAGTAAAGAAAAGAAAAGAAAAGAAAAAAAAAGAGAAAAAGAAAAAAGAAGAAGAGAAAAGCATAAAAAAAAACAAAGCAATTCCTATGTCATAAACTACGTTCGACCTGATTCCTTTAAGGATACGTAGGCAGCCTCACGGTTTGGTCCCATCAAAATAAAAATTCAAAGGTCCCCAAGCAAAGAAACTGGGTAGAAGTTGTGGTTGTTGTAAGAAATCTGATTCCAAAAAGTTATAATTTTGAACCCATTTGAACTGTTTAGAGCCTTTTGATATCCTTTCTTTCTAACCATGTCCAAATCCTACATTACGGTCCAAAGAAAGACCTTTCGATTAGTCTTCAAGAGATGCCAAGTAAAGCAAGTAGAGGTGATTCATATCAGGGGCAACACTCTGGTCTAAGCAGGAAAAGTGAAAAATGAGAGAGTCTTATTGGTGAAAACCCTCATGGGCGCCGTAAGGCGACAAAAAATGAGAGAAATTAAAATGAGAGAGTCTTATTGGTGAAAACCCCCACAGGCACCGTAAGGTGACAGTAAGTTGACAGAAGAACAAATGAGAGAGGTTTGTCGGTGAAAATCCTTCAGGGCACCGCAAGGCGAACAATGTCAGTGATTAGGCAAAGAAATTAGGTTATGGAGATCCTGGGGCAATGTATGACAACTGAAAGTTGATTGGTTGGACAGACTGGGATAATTAATCCGGAATGCATGTCATGATCATTGGTACCAGCTTCTCCACTAAGATAAGTCTCTTTTCTTTTTCCCCTTCAAATAGTCATCCAGTTTTGGATTTTTCTTCCTAATTCCTAATTCTCAAAGTCATTGCATTTCATTTCTTTTAGGTTTATTTCTCTAAGATGTTTCCAATGCTAGTTTGTTTAAGCAAATAAGAAAGGATTTCAAAGCTCACTACCAACTTCCAAAATTGCACAAATCACAGTTCGGCCAGAACATGCTAGAGATAGTATGATATAAAATAGGACATAAAGTGTCAATAAAAGCTCAATCGGTGGAATGGTTTAGTAATTTCGTGGGAGATGCAGAGGTTCAGATAGAAAGGTCAGAAATGCAAAACAACGGTTTGGGTGTAGAGCACTCAGGTCATCCAAGGTCCTGCGGTTGATGATCAGTCAGAAAGTTCAACAATGCTTGGCCAGTTCAAAGCAGCCAGTCAAAGCAAAGCATGGCAAGGGAAGAGCCACCTTCAGCAAGAATGTCACAAACTAACCACCACATTTTAAACTAAAAAAAATTTTCTTTGATTTGAAATAGGGGCAAAAAACTTTGTTTGTTTCGGAGAAACCCTCTATAAGGAAAAGCAAGTACCAGACAGGTTTGGCCGTAAATTCTCAAGACCCTCCTAGATAATAGGACTTAGTTAAAATTCAATACATTCATGAGTAACAAGATCTAGCATAAGCCATACCCCAAAGAAATGTAAGTTGGCCTCAAAGTTTTGTTTCTTAGGATAGGATTCAATTCAAAATTTTTAGGACCCTCCTGAATAATGGGACCCAGCTTTAAGAATACCATTAGATAACAAGATTTAGCATAAGTTCCACTGTAAGGAAGTATAATTTAGCCTTAATGTTGTCACTTTTAAGATAAAACTTGATTTTGATTTTCAGGACCCTCCTGGATAATGGGATGCAGTTTTAAGACTTTCATAGATAACAAGATTTAGCAGAAGTCATACCTTTAGAAGATATAACTTAGCTTTAAAATTGGCATTTTACTAGAAGTTTTTAGGACCCTCCTGGATAATGGGATCTAACTTTCAGATTCTTAGAGATATTTGGTAGAATGATTCAATTAACACTCACAGATGTGCCCAACTACCAAACATGGAAAAAAAGTTTCTTTATTATGTCTATTTATTGAAATCAGGCACCTACCTGGAGAGCAAGGGATAACAACACGAGTTTTAAGGATAGAAAGCAGTTCAAGGTCAAGCAACCAGGCACCCATTTGAGGAAACAAGGAAAGATAGTTCAAAGGAAAAGCAGTCACAAAAGAAAGTAGTTCAAGTTCAGCAATCAAGATCCCACTTGGAGAACGAAGGGAAGAAAATCAAGTGTTGGTAATCAGGAGCCCACCTGGAGAACGAACGGAAGAAGTTTAGTGTTGGTAATCAGGAGCCCACCTGGAGAACGAAGGGAAGCAGTTCAAGTGTTGGTAATCAGGAGCCCACTTGCAGAACGAAGGGAAGCAGCAATTCAGGTATTGGTAACAGGAGCCCACCTGAAGAACGAAGGAAAGTAGCAATTCAAGTGTTGGTAATCAGGAGCCCACCTGAAGAATGAAGGGAAGCAGCAATTCAAGTGTTGGTAATCAGGAGCCCACTTGGAAAACGAAGGGAAGTAGTTTAGGTGTCGGTAATCAAAAGCCCGCCTGGAGAACCAAGGGAAGCAGAAATTCAAGTGTTGGTAATCAAGATCCCACCTGAAGAACGAAGGGAAGCAACAATTCAAGTGTTGGTAATCAGGAGCCCACCTGAAGAACTAAGGGAAGCAGTTCAAGTGTTGGTAATTAGGAGCCCACCTAAAGAACAAAGGAAAGCAATAATTCAAGTGTTGGTAATTAGGAGCCCACCTGAAGAACGAAGAGAAGCAGCAATTCAAGTGTTGTTAATCAGGAGCCCACCTAGAGAATGAAGGGAAGAAGTTCAAATGTTGGTAATCAGGAGCCCGCCTGTAGAACGAAGAGAAGAAGCAATTCAAGTGTTGGTAATGAGGAGCCCACCTGAAGAACGAAGGGAAGTAGTTCAAGTGTTGGTAATCAGGAGCCCGCCAGGAGAACTAAAGCAGCAATTCAAGTTTTAGTAATAAGAAGCCCACCTGGAGAACAAATGGAAGCATTTCAAGTGTTGGTAGTCAGGAGCCCGCCTGGAGAACGAAGGGAAGCAGCAATTCAAGTGTTCGTAATCAGGAGCCCACCTGGAGAACAAAGGGAAGCAGCAATTCAGGTGTTGGTAATCAGGAGCCCACCTGGAGAACAAAGGGAAATCAACAATGTTCAAAGGAAGACGATTCAAGTTCAGCAGTCAGGTGCCCGCCTAAAAGAAAAGGGGAAAGCACCTCAGAATACATTCAAGACATCAACAAAGGAATCTCACCTAGAGAGTACAAGTCAACAGAGCAGCGGAAACTAAAAGATCAAGTGTGAAGAAGTATAGATAGAATTCTTGTAATTCATAGATCATACTTTAGTATAGCTTTTTTTTTTGTCTTGGTGTAATAAGGAGTTCAGCAAGCAGTAACAACAGCAACAACAGTGAAATCACAACTTCTTGGTAGTCCCAGCTACCGAAACTTTCCAAACTACACTGACCTGATTCCTTTATAGCCAAGGATATGTAGGCAACCTCAGAAGCAGGGTGTGGTCAAATCTTTCAAAAATGCTTCCCATGGAATATTCAAATGGGAAAAAATCGCTCGTATCCGCTCACTTTATCTTTGCACGAAAACTCTTCGTGTTTCTGGGCATAGAGGGCAGCTGTGAGCACGTAATTTTTGCCTTATATGAATTACTCCCACAAATTCAAGAAAAATAAAATTTTCCCATTATTTGCAATTTCATAGATTGTTTGTAGCATTTTGTTAATTGTTTGCAATTGTCTATGCATGTTTAATTTTATTTTAATTCATGAAAAGTACAAAAATACATTTCATTTGCATTTAGGATTTAATTTTATATTTTTAGTTTAATTAGTAATTTAGCGGTCTAATAAAAATGATTAAAATCACAAAAATAACTCATTTTGTATTTTTAACTTTTAATTTTGAATTTTATAGTTTTTTCTTGTAATTTAGGATTTAATTAATTATTGAAAATACTGTGTTGAGTAATTATCTTAATTTGGTAAATTAATTTAGTTTAAGAGTTAATTTAGGATTTAAATTAATTTGATAAAAAAAAATAATTGAAAATTGAAAAAGAAAGGAAATTAAAATAAAAAGGCTGCCTTGATTTTGTGCCAATATGCTAACCCAGTCCCCAAGATCCATTCAGCTCTAGGCCCAATTACCCATATACCCGGTCCAAGTTATTAGTCATTAAAAACCTTTGAAACGATGCAGTACGGGGGCGATACTACGTCGTTTTGAGTTCAGTTATGTCAAATTGATCCTGGCCCTTCATCTTCCATCATCCAACGGCCATGAAGGCTTCATTAAACCCGTATAATACTGTCGAAATAACCTGGAACCAAACACTTCTTAATCTCTCTCGTCTCTCACCCTAGGAATCCTAGAGACGCCGACCTAAGACCCTCCACCGGCAGCGACGCTTACACTGCTCTAGTCTACCCAAAAATAACACCCTAGAACCCTCTTCGTCCCCTCATCCCAAATCTCCATCCCGTTACCTTCGAATCATAGCCTAACTCATCAAATCTCAAATCAAAGACGAAAGATCCATGAACCTTAATCTTGCTCCCCTTGTCAGAGTTCAAGCATTTCTGGGCCGATAACGGTTCAAAGTTTATGCCAGTTGATTTTTCTCCTCGAGAACGAGTAACTAGCATGGACTTCTATTCGTTTCAAAGCCCATCGGCCTCATGCAAGACCAAAAACCAACAAGTCTGTAAAACGATGCCTGTCTCCGTTAGTTTCAGTATGTGTTTCTCCTTCTTTATGTCATTTATTTTCTAATTTCGGTTGAATTCTCCTTAACATAGTTCATTGAGAATATAATTGTGGTTAAATACTCTTAAGTCGTTTGTTCGATGTTTATTTTTCTTGATTCATTTGTTTGGTTTCACCCGAGTTTGGTTTATAAGGTTCGAATTATTGCTAAATTGAATAAGTATTTTTTTCTTTTTGGTTTAAATCATTTGAGTTCTCTGAGACTTGTTTCTTTTCCCTCTGTGCATTTTTCTTTCCTTTGAATTGAGCAGCCCGGTCATTTGAGCTTTAATTCTCTTTGATTGATAGTTTGAAGTTGTAAGTTTAAACTGTAATATACAGACCCGTGGGTTTGGGCTGGGTTTTGGGATAACTTGACCCAATTTTGGCTGCCTAAGGGTAAATACTAAGGTGTCAAGGGTCAATTTAGGGATTTGAGGTTTGAGGAATCATTTTCTGTTAGCATAGAAGGTTCTAGAGGATAAGATGAGAGCTGAGGATTTCAGATATTTTTTAAAGGCTAAAAAAGGTAAAAACAACCAAGAAAGAAGGGGTAGAGAGGGAATTGGTTAGCTGTACTAGGGCTGCCTTAGGCATGCCTATTTATGATCTCTTTCCCTTCATTTTCAAGCAACTTTGACCACTCTAAAAAATACTGAAAAAGTAAAAATGGTGAGAGAAGTTATTCTAAAAATACATTGAAATTTCTACATCTTTTCGGGTGGGAATTGGTTCTGAATTCTCTCCCTAATCTTGAGTTTCAACTGGAATTTTAAAAGCTTCAAAGAACTCTTATTTTATCTGGGTAAAAATGGTTTAAAGAGCTGAAATTGCTAGATTTTTGGAAGCTGTTTCTTTTTGTTTTACTACTGATCTCTACTGCTATACTTGCTAGCTTGGTGTTGCTTTAAGTTGATTCTCAAAGATCTTTGTTTATCTTTGCTATAACCAGGTACTCATTCGACCTCAAATGACATGTTGAAATGGGAATGAGAATGCTGATGATACCATATTTTATGGCAGTCTATTTTAAATTATTTGGTTCTGTATTCATGTAGTCTTGTTATGTGATTATGCTTTCATTAAATTGTTATTATAAAAGCATTTGTAAAGTGGATGAGTAATTTGGTCTAGTATGGTTTGAGTTATGGGCTAATAAGAGTGTTGTTTGATATATTTAACCATGATTTTGGTACTGTTGGTTTTAATGTGAGATTTTGTTCAGAAGTTAGATGTGAGCCTTGTTAAGTAACTTGTGGTTATTTACCTCTTCTAGATGTTGGTTTATGTGTTTGAACAAATTCAGTGCATGTTATTGTATTTTGATAGTTGATTCGAATGGCTGTAATTGTCACGATCCGGATTTTCCACCATTAGGAGTCGTGATGGCGCCTACTAACGGAGCTAGGCCAGCCAAATTTTAAACATTCTCTAATAAGTTTCAACAATATAAATCTACGAAAGACAATTAAATAAGAAAGGAAGACTTTAAGTTTAATAAAAATGAATTTAAAATGCAGAAGTTTAAAACATAGGTCTACCCAAAAATTTGGTTTCACTAGCTCACGGACTACTAAAGAATGCTACAAACAAGTCTGAAATGGAAATACAAAACGTCTGTCTCGGTACAAAGAAAACAAACTAAACGTAGAAAAATGGACTCCGGCCAGCGACCTCCAGCTAGGCTATCTCGAAGTCCTTGGACTGAAGTCAGCTCACGGTCGAATAGGCTACAGCTGTGGTCCAAAAGCTGCTCCGGTACCAAAATCTGTGCAAAAAGAACAGAAGTGTAGCATCAGCACAGTCGACCCCATGAGCTGGTAAGTGCCTGGCCTAACCCCGGCGAAGTAGTGACGAGGCTAGACAGGACCTACCTAAAGCAACCTGTGCAGACATATATATATATATATATATATATATATATATATATATATATATATATATATATATATGT
>MU733174.1:39693-63006 GCA_026770625.1 Nicotiana glauca
CAAGCTCGGGGGAGATACAGTGAAAACAGTTCAGTGGGTATAACAACGATACTACATCAATACCTTAACTCATATATAAGTGGACGGCACGCCACACGATCCCATTTCATAATACATAGGTGGACGGCGTGCCACACGATCCCAAAATATATATGTAATAGTGGTCGGCGCCACACGATCCCATTTCATAATACATAGGTGGACGGCGTGCCACACCATCCCAAAATATATATATGTAATAGTGGTCGGCGCGCCACACGATCCCATATTATAATGATAGAACAAATTATCTCTCCAAAGGAGGTCCCATTAGGGAAATTTAACAACATAACGAATAAACCCGGCCAGGGTACAACTAACAGCCCGAATATCCTGGCAAGGGAGCAACAACAATAATAAACTACATATTCGGGCAAGGGAGATAATCAACATACTCAAGTTATCCCGGTAAGGGATTTAATCACATTTCTTACTAATTCTTTCATTTCCTACTCAATAGTGCTTTATCGTTCAAGCCAACGCTCCAAAGAATTCACAAATTCATAATTGATCCTCAACTCTTCACATTTTGTAGGATTCATTAATTAGCTTAGAAGAATCTCAAATATACCAAAAACAACTAATAATAAAGCCCCACGATTATGCTAGACACCGGAGTATACATACCCGTCACCATACCTATACACCATACTCGATCATTTAGCAAATAGAAATCAATAATACTCTAATCCTATTCCCTCAAGCCAATGTTAGATCAGACACTTACCTCGAATGCTCCAAACTCAACTCAAGCCTCTAGTATAGCTTTACCCTTCAGATTCACCACAAAACCGCTCGAATCTATTCATAAATTACTTGAATGTATACACAAATGCTAATTGAATCAACTTGAATGCATGAAAATGAATTTCCCAAAGTGTTACTCAAAAATTTCCAAAATGCCCCCAAGCCCACGTGGTCAAAACCCGAGGTTCGAACCGAAACCCGATTACCCATTCCCCCAGGAACTCAACTATATAATTTATTTTGGAATCGGACCCCAAATTGAGGTCCAAAACCCCCAAATTTTTGAAACACTATGTTCTACCCTAAGTTCCCCAAATTCCCTCATTAAAATCTTTGTTTTGAAGTTGAAATTACGTTTAAAGATGATAAGGTGTAAAGAAAATAATTTAGAAATCACTTACCAATCGTTTTGAAGAAGAAGAATCGTTTGGAAAATCGCTTCTTATGTCTTGGGTTTTGAAAAGTGTAAAATGACTGAAAATCTCGGATTTATATACTTCACTGAAAGCCTGGTGCGGACCGCACAAAAATTTCCCGTGGCCACGCCAAGGAAGGGAGGGAAACGACTCTCTGAACCTACCCATCGCGGACCGCACGATTCTGGTGTGCGACCGCGCTGGTGGACTCGTAACTGGGGCCTTCTCTGAATCTCCCAGCGCGGACCGCACGAACTTGGTGCACGGACGCGCCGGTCAAACCAAGCTTGAGGACCCCTCTGAACATGGCCACGCGGACCGTGCGAAGTGCACCGCGGCCGCTTACCTTCCAGCGCGGACCGCACAAAAATGACCGCGGCCGCGCTGCGGCCTGCAACACTGCAACATCTGATACTATATGCCTAAGGCCTCTTGGGACCTACTCAAAATTCCCCCAAGCTCTCGGGGCTCCAAACCAAACATGAACAAAACCTCAAAAACATCCTACGGACTTACTCGTGCGATCAAATTTCCAAAATAACATCATTTACATAGAATCGAGCCTCAAACACATGATTTTCATTTCAAACCTCTTAAACTTTAAAACTTGGAACTCATAGTCCGAAACACGTCAAACGACGTCCGATTTCAACCAAACTTCACAAAAAGCGCTTAAACAATATTAAGACTTGTTCCAGGCGTCGGAACAAAAATACGAGCCCGATTCCATAGTCTTTTAATAAATTTTCATTTCCATTTTCCTTAATAATTTCAAAAAATAATTTAACAGAAAAATTCTTTTATTCGGGTTCTAGACCTCGAATTTCGATTCCGGGCACAAGCCCGAGTCCCATATTTTTCTATGGACCCTCCGGGACCGTCAAATCACATATCCAGGTCCGTTTAGCAAAAATGTTGACCGAAGTCAACTTTAACCATATTAATATCAAAATTCTTCAAATTTTTCACATATTTCAACATAAAAGCAATTCTAGCTAAGCGCCCGAATTGTGCACGCAAATCGAGGCAACTAAAATTGAGGCCTTCACCTCAAAGCGCGGAAAAAGGGAGAGATACGGTGACGACCCTTCTCCACCTCTAAAACAACCGTTCGTCGTCGAACAGACAAAAGAAAGAAGTACCTGAGCCAGGAAATAAATAAGGGTAACGGCTCCGTATATCAGACTCGGACTCCCAAGTTGATGCTTCAGGAGGCTGACCTCTCCATTGGACACGCACTGAAGGAAAACTCTTCGACCTCAACTGTCGAACCTGCCGGCCTGGAATGGCTACGGGCTCCTCCTCGACAGATCCTTGTCCAATTGGACAGTGCTGAAATCTAACACGTGGGTAGGATCACCGTGATACCTCCGTAGCATAGACACATGAAACACTGGATGCACGACTGACAAGCTAGGTGGCAAGGCAAGTCTGTAAGCCACCTCTCCCACACGATCAAGAATCTCAAATGGGCCAATGAACCTAGGGCTAAGCTTGCCCTTCTTCCCAAATCTCATCACGCCCTTCATAGGCGATACACGGAGCAATACTCGCTCACCAACCATGAAAGCTACATCTCGAACCTTGCAATCCTCATAACTCTTTTGTCGCGACTGAGCCAAACGAAGCATGTCCTGAATGGTCTTGACCTTATCCAAGGCCTCCTGGACTAAATCTGTACCCAATAACCGAGCCTCTCGCGGCTCAAACCATCTGAATGGAGCACACCACCGGGCCTCTGATGCTCATACTTGACCTGCTGACAATTCAAACACCGAGCCACATATGCAACAATATCTTTCTTCATCCTACGCCACTAATAATGCTGCCGCAAGTCCTGATACATCTTCGCGGCGCCCGAGTGAATAGAATACTGCGAATTATGGGCCTCCGCTAAGATCAACTCTCGAATCCCATCAACATTGGGCATACAAACTCGCCCCTACAATCTCAAAACACCATCATCGTCTAAATTCACCTTCGTGGTACCTCCACGCTGCACAGTGTCTCTCAGGACACAAAAGTGAGGATCATCAAACTGCCGATCACGAATACGCTCTAATAATGAAGAACGAGTGACCGTGCAAGCTAATACTTGGCCAGCCTCCAAAATGTCCAACCTCACAAGCCGATTGGCCAAAGCCTGAATATCCAAAGCAAGTAGTCTCTGGCTGACCGGAACATAAGCAAGACTACCCATGATGGTGGACTTCCTACTCAATGCATCGGCCACCACATTGGCTCTCCCCGGGTGGTACAAAATAGTAACATCATAATCCTTCAATAACTCCAACCACCTCATCTGCCTCAAGTTCAACTCCTTTTGCTTGAGCAAGTACTGAATGCTCTTGTGATCCGTGTACACCTCACATGTCACACCATATAGATAATGCCTCCAAATCATCAATGCATGAATAATGGCTGCCAACTCTAAATCATGAACCGGATAATTCTTCTTGTGGATCTTTAATTGCCTTGAAGCATAAGCTATGACTCTGCCGTCCTGCATCAATGCCGCACCAAGCCCAATACGGGAAGCAACACAATAAACTGTATAAGGCCCTAAACCTATGGGCAAAACCAATATCGGTGTCGTAGTCAGAGCTATCTTGAGCTTCTGGTAGCTCCCCTCGCACTCGTCTTACCACCTGAACTGGGCACCCTTTTGGGTCAACCTGGTAATAGGGGCTGCAATAGATGAAAACCCCTCTACGAACTGATGGTAATAACCTGCTAACCCCAAGAAACTTTGAATCTCAATTGCTGAAGCTGGTGGAGGCCAATTCTTGACTGCCTCAATCTTCTTTGGGTCTACTTGAATACCCTCTGCTGATACTACATGACCCAGGAATGCAACTGAACTCAACCAGAACTCGCACTTCGAGAATTTAGCATACAACTGCCTATCCTTTAGAGTCTGAAGAACCACTCTGAGGTGCTGCTCGTGCTCCTCCTAGCTGTGGGAGTACACAAGAATATCATCAATAAAGACTATCACGAACAAGTCTAGATAAGGCCTGAATACACGGTTCATCAACTCCATAAATGCTGCTGGGGCATTAGTCAACCCGAATGACATGACCAAAAACTCATAATGCTCATACCAAGTGTGAAATGCTGTCTTAGGGACATCAGACGCCCTAATCCTCAGCTGATGGTAGCCATATCTCAAGTCTATCTTTGAAAACATCTT
Organism: Nicotiana glauca; assembly: GCA_026770625.1. NCBI lineage: Eukaryota > Viridiplantae > Streptophyta > Magnoliopsida > Solanales > Solanaceae > Nicotiana > Nicotiana glauca. The sequence goes on from MU733174.1 coordinate 44,089, forward strand.
CGCTCCCTGAAGCTGGTCAAACAATTCATCAATCCTCGGTAGTGGATACTTGTTCTTTATCGTCACCTTTTTCAATTGCCAGTAATCAATGCACATCCTCATCGATCCATCCTTTTTCTTCACAAATAGCACTGGCATACCCCAAGGAGAAACACTAGGCCTGATAAAACCCTTCTCTAGCAAGTCTTACAACTGGTCCTTTAACTCCTTTAATTCTAGCGGGCCCATACGATACGACGGAATAGAAATAGGCTGCGTGATTGGGGCCAGATCAATACAGAAATCAATATCCCTGTCGGGCGGCATACCCGGCAGGTCTGAAGGAAAAACCTCTGGGAACTCTCAAACAATAGGAACAGAGTCAATAGAAGGAACCTCTGTGTTGGAATCGCGAACATATGCCAAATAAGCTAAACACCCCTTCTCGACCATGCGTTGAGCCTTAACATATGAAATAACATTGCGGGTGACATGTCCTGGGGTCCCTCTCCACTCCAATCGGGGAAAATATGGCAGCACCAAGGTCACGGTCTTGGCGTGATAATCAAAGATAGCATGATACGGGGACAACCAATCCATCCCCAATATAACGCCGAAATCCACCATTTCTAAAAGAAATAAATCAACACGGGTCTCAAAAACCTCAAATACTACTACACAGGAACGATGAACTCGGTCGACCACTATAGAATTACCCACTGGTGTAGATACATATACAGGGGTACCCAAGGCATCACTAGGCGTAGCAAAGTAGGGTGCAAAATAAGACGACACATATGAATACGTAGACCCAGGGTCAAATAGCACTGAAGCATCCCTGTCACAGACCAGAATAGTACCTGTAATAACAGCATCGAAAGACTCAACCTCTGGCCTGGCTGGCAAAGCATAACACTGGGGCTGGGCCCCACCTCCCTGAACCATGTCCGTAGGACGATCGGCTGCTGGCTGACCTCTACCTCTACGGTCCGAGCTCTACCTCTACGGTCTCTACCTCCACCTCTATGAACCCTACCCCCACCTCTAGCTAGTTGGGCGGGCTGTGGATCACCTGCTTCCTGAATCATGGGGTGAGGACCCTGCTGCTGAGAGCTATCAGAAGCTCGAGGGCAATACCTGGCAATATGTGTCGTGTCGCCACAAGTGTAACAAGACCTCGACTGCTAAGAATAACGGAGTGGTGGCACACTGATAGGTGCTGATGATGAACTGAAAGGATGCTGGTCGGAGTACTGCAACTGAGAGCCACAGCCACCGAAAGTGCCATGAGAAACCTGTAGAGCTGACTAAAAGGGCCTCGGTGAATGGCCTCACCCATAAGAATCCCTACCTCCAGACGAGGTACCAGTGAATCTACCAGAATGTTGAGGCCTCTTATCTGACACATGTCTACCTCCCCGTGCGAGGGCCATCTCAACTCGGCGAGTCACATTGGCCGCCTCCTGAAAGGAAATATCACTACTAGATCCCATAGCCATCTAAAGACGGATCGACCGGATCAACCCATCAATAAATCTCCGAACCCTCTCTCGCTCTGTGGGGAGTATCACAATAGCATGGCGCGCCAAGTAAACAAATCGAGTCTCATACTATGTAACTGTCATGGAGCCCTGCTGGAGGTGCTCAAACTGCCTGCGAAGTGCCTCCCGCTGAGTGACTGGGAGAAACTTCTCCATAAACAACTCTACAAACTGATCCCATGTCAAAGCTGGGGACCCTGCTGGTCTAGATAGGCAAAAATCCCTCCACCAAGTCTTGGCGGATCCTGCAAGCCGGAAAATGGTAAAATTGATCCCATTGGTCTCCACTATCCCTATGGTCCTAAGGATCTCATGACAGCTGAATAGGAAATCCTGTGGATCCTCTGATGAAGCACCGCTGAATGTGGTGGTAAAGAGCTTCGAGAACCGATCAAGTCTCCACAAGGCATCCGAAGACATAGCCGCTCCATCGCCGGCCTGAGCTTTAATACCTGGCTGAGCTGCACCGCTGGCTAAACCACTGGGACATGAGCCTGGGGAGCCACCTGCTCTGGAGTACGTGTAGCAGGAGTCTGAACCCCTCCTCCAGCATGAGAAGTGGCCGGTGCTACTAGCAGCAAACCCGCTCTAGTGACACTCTCCATAAAGCCTGCCAATCTAACAAGAGCATCCTAAAGATCTGGGGTGACCATGACCCCTCCTAGGACCTGAGCTGGGCCCATTGGAGCTGTTGGGGCTGGAACCTCCTCATCATAGTCAATATGAGGCTCCACCTCAGGGACTGCTGCCCGGGGCTGAGCTCTGCCCCTGCCTCGGCCTCTGGCACGGCCTCGGCTCTGCCTCTCGCAGGAGCTGCTGCTGGGGGCTCGGGCTTCTGCACGGTAGAAGTGGAAGAATGTGTTATCGCCATCTGTGAAAGAACGGAGTAGAAAGACAATCAGTATTTGAGAAATAGAATTGCACGATAAGAAAGAACAAAAGTGAAACTTTTCCTAACTCCGTAGCCTCTGGGATAAATACAGACGTCTCTGTACCGATCCCTCAGACTCTACCAAGTTTGTCCTTGAGTAGCGAGACCTATGCAACCTAAAGCTTTGATACAAACTTGTCACGACCCGAATTTCCCACCATCGGGAGTCGTGATGGCGCCTACTAATGGAGCTAGGCCAGCCAAATTTTAAACATTCTCTGATAAGTCTCAACAATATAAATCTACGGAAGACAATTAAATAAGAACGGAAGACTTTAAGTTTAATAAAAATGAATTTAAAATGCGGAAGTTTAAAACATAGCTCTACCCAAAAATCTGGTGTCACTAGCTCACGGACTACTAAAGAGTGCTACAAACAAGTCTTAAACGGAAATACAAAACGTCTGTCTCGGTACAATGAAAACAAACTAAACGTAGAAAAATAGACTCCGACCTGCGACCTCCAGCTAGGGTACCTCGAAGTCCCTAAATTGAATTCATATCCCGGTCGAATAGGCTACTGTTGTGGTCCAAAAGCTGCTCCGGTACCGAAATATGTGCAAAAAGCACAAAAGTGTAGCATCAGCACAACCGACCCCATGAGCTGATAAGTGCCTGGCCTAACCCCGGCGAAGTAGTGACGAGGCTAGACAGGACCTACCTAAAATAACCTGTGCAGACATATATATATATATATATATATATACAGGGAAACGGAAATAACGACAGAGATTATCAATTAAAAAGGGGAAGGGGCATGCTCGGGGGAGATATAGTGAAAACAGTTCAGTGGGTGTAACAACAAAACTACCTCAATACTTTAACTCATATATAAGTGGACAGCGCGCCACACGATACCATTTTATAATACATAGGTGGACGGTGTGCCACACGATCCCAAAATATATATGTAATAGTGATCGGTGCGCCACACGATCCTATTTCATAATACATAGGTGGACGGCGTGCCACACGATCCCAAAATATATATGTAATAGTTGTCGGCGCGCCACACGATCCCATATTATAATGATAGCACAAATAATATCTCCAAAGTACGTCCCATTAAGGAAATTTAACAACATAACGAATAAGCCTGGCCAGGGTACAACTAACAACCCGAATATCCCGGCAATGGAGCAACAACAATAATAAACTACGTATCCGGGCAAGGGAGATAATCAACATACTCAAGTCATCTCGGCAAGAGATTTAATCACATTTCTTACCAATTCTTTCATTTCCTACTCAATAGTGTTTTATCGTTCAAGCCAACGCTCCAAAGAATTCACAAATTCACAATTGATCCTCAACTCTTCACATTTTGTAGGATTCATTAATTAGCTTAGAAGAGTCTCAAATAAACCAAGAACAACTAATAACAAAGCCCCACGGTCATGCTAGACACTGGAGTATAGACACCCGTAACCATACCTATATACCGTACTCGATCATTTAGCAAATAGAAATCAATAATACTCTAATCCTATTTTCTCAAGCCAAGGTTAGATCAGACACTTACCTCGAATGCTCCAAACTCAACTCAAGCCTCTAGTATAGCTTTACCCTTCAAATTCACCACAAAACCGCTCAAATCTAATCACAAATTATCTGAATGTATCAACAAATGCTATTGAATCAACTTGAATGTATGAAAATGAATTTCCCAAAGTGTTACTCAAAAATTTCCAAAATGCCCTCGGGCCAGGTTGTCAAAATCCGAGGTTCGAAATGAAACCCGGTTACCTATTCCCCCAAGAATTCATCTATATAATTTATTTTGGAATCGGACCCCAAATTGAGGTCCAAAACCCCAAATTTTTGAAACCCTAGGTTTTACCCTAAATTCCCCGAAGTCCCCCGTTAAAATATTTGTTTTGAAGTTGAAATTATGTTTAAAGATGATAAGGTGTAAAGAAAATAAGTTAGAAATCACTTACCAATCGTATTGAAGAAGAAGAATCGTTTGGAAAATCGCCTATTATCTCTTGGGTTTTGAAAAGTGTAAAATGACTGAAAATCTCAGATTTATATACTTCACTAAAAGCCCGGCACGGACCGCACAAAAATATCCCGCGGCCGCGCCAAGGAAGGGAGGGAAACGACTCTCTGAACCTACCCAGCGCAGACCGCACGATTCTGGTGTGCGGCCGCGCTGGTGGACTCGTACCTGAGGCCTTCTCTGAATCTCCCAGCACGGACCGCACGAACTTGGTGCGTGGCCACGCTGGTCAAACAAAGGCTGAAGACCCCTCTGAACATGGCCACGTGGACCGCATGAACTGCAACGCGGCCGCATGCCTTCATGCGCGGACCGCGCAGAAATGACCGCCGTCGCACTGGGGCCTGCAACATCTGATACTTTAAGCCTAAGGCCTCCCGGAACCTACTCAAAACTCCCCCGAGCCCTCGGGGCTCCAACCCAAACACGCACACAACCTCAAAAATATCCTACAGACTTATTCGTACGATCAAATCGCCAAAATAACATCATTTACATAGAATCGAGCCTCAAACACATGATTTTCATTTCAAACCTCTTAAACTTTCAAACTTGGAACTCATAGTCCGAAACACGTCAAACAACGTCCGATTTCGACCAAACTTCACAGAAAGTGCTTAAACAATATATAAGACTTGTTCCGGCCGTCGGAACCAAAATACGAGCCTGATTCCATAGTCTTTTAATCAATTTTTATTTCCATTTTCTTTAATAATTTCAGAAAATAATTTAACAGAAAAATTCTTTTACTCGGGTTCTAGACCTCAAATTTTGACTTCGGGCATATGCCCGAGTCCTATATTTTTTTACGGACTCTCCGGGATCATCAAATCACAGATCCGGGTTCGTTTACCAAAAATGTTGATCGAAGTCAACTTTAACTATATTAATATCAAAATTTTTCAAATTTTTCACAGATTTCACATATTTCAACATAAAAGCTTTTCCAGCTGAGCGCCCGGACTGTGCACACAAATCGAGGAAAGTAAAAGTGAGATTTTCAAAGCCTCGAAAGCACGGAAAAAGGGAGAAATAAGGTGACGACCCTTTGGGTCATCACAATAATACTTTACTGAAGCCACTAAGTGTTTTAGTTTCAATGTTGATTAGTAATAGTTCTGACTTTAAGATGCAGAAGATTGGTTGTTCTTTGAGCATGAAGTGTGCTATGTTACAATACAGGAAAATATCTTATTTGGTTTAGGTGGAATCATCCAGTGTCTGCTTTCTTTCAAGGTCTAGAGTCAGGCAGTTCCAAGTCCATTGTTAATATATGAAGTCTTCTGAAACATTAGATTGTTTTCTTATTGTTGGAAATTCGAATTGGTGACTTTAAATGATGAAACGGCCTGCATATGAGCTGTTAATAATCAAGAATTGTAACTTCAATTCAGCATGTATGTTAGCATCAAGAATGTACTTTGCACTGGTTCAAGGTTGTTGGTGTTTGTTCAAACTCTAAATCTTCATAACAATGTGATTTACTTTCGAGTGTTAATGCTTAAATCACCGAACTGGGTTATTAGCATTGGCCCAGTTGTGCCAAATTTCCTTTTGACAGGCAGATCCTCGATGTGGGATTCGTGATTGAGCCTAATTGTGTCTTCATGCTCGTTCATGTAATGGGCAGTTGGCCATTAGGCTCACAACCCGCTTGGGCTCCTTCAGCAATTCAACTTTGGTTTCATGTACTGTTAGCTTACTGGTTATTTAAATTGAGTTTAAACATTCACTTTAAAATAATTTGAAATTCCTTAGTCCTTTAATCAATTGGCTAGGTCCTTTAATTAGTTGAGGTGCGCCATATTAAATAACCCCAATATTTATGGCCCTCAAAATTAAGTTTAGAAATCCTTTTGTTAGAATAATTCAAGGCGTGCCATGCCAAATAAAACCTCAAAACTCATGGCCCTCACCTAGTTATTTTTATCCTTTAGAAATCGAGGTGTGCCCTTTAATTGAATTTTCCATGGTCCTCGCAAACTTGAAAGTGCGTAGTTTCTTAGGCGCGTAATTTAAATTAATTTCCTTAAACTCAGGTGTGCATTTCATGTGACCCAACTCCAATTATCAACAATGTTAAATAAAATGTGTCATGGACCGCGGGTGCATTTCATGTGGCGTGGTTCAAGATGTGCTTTAGTTAACGTTAAAACTTCATAAAATTAATTAAAAGCGGCTAATAAGTTAAAATATACCATAGGCTAAAATATGTATTAAAATCAGATAATAGGCCAATAATAACAGTTTAGTGATCGTGCTAAAATCATGGAACCCGGGAATGCCTAACACCTTCTTCCGGGTTAATAGAATTCCTTACCCAAATTTCTGTGTTCGCAGACTGCCAAAATAGAGTCAATCATTCCTCTATTCGAGATTCTAAACTGGTGACTTGGAACACCATAATTTATCCCAAGTGGTGACTCTGAATTTTAATAAATAAATCTCGTTTCGATTGTCACTTAAAATTGGAAAAAACTCTCTTACACCCTTTCGGGGTAGTAAAAAGGAGGTGTGACAATTATTATAATGAAGGAATAATTAAGAAGCGGACATTGGAAAATTCTCTCTCTAGAATGAAATTTCCTCTAAGTAAATGCTGAATACGGGTAGGAAATCGAAGGTTGGGGCGAGAGGACAAATCACTCAAATGGTAAATTCGAGTCAAAATCAAGAAGGAAAAGGTGTCCATAGGACAGAAGATTCAAAGAAAGTGAGAAATATGAACGCAATTCATGGAATTGTACCATTGGATATGGATCGATTATCGATAACTTCCTCGCCAACCGTAATGCCAGCGAAGACACAATGAAAATGTATAGGGGGGAAGTGATGTAAGCAAACTATTGTAGGACGAGAAGGTGGAGGAGGAGGCAATTGCACTTGCAGCACAGAGTAAGACGCAAACCCTATAAACTAGACCTTCATGGAGTAAGATTGTAGGAACTGTTCCAATGGAAGAAGGTGAGGATTTGGATTTGAAACGAGAAATGCCTGTTAATAGTAATTTGAAAATAACTCTAGAAAACATCCATGAGGAGGTGGAGTACTGGAAAATAGGAAAAATATGGTATGCGTTGGGCTCAAATCCACAACAAATAGTCATTAAATGATACTTTAACAAAATTTGGGAAGGGTTGGGAATTGATAAAGTTGCACAAGTACATAGAAGAGTGTTTCTGGTTAGATTTCACACACTTGAAAGTCGCACAAAAGTAGTAGAAGATGGAGTCCACATGTTCGATAGAAATCCTGTTATAGTCAAGCCTTGGCAACCAGAAATAGAAATGAAGAAAGAGATAATGGACAACATACAACTATGGATCATACTTTCAGGACTGAATGTGAAGTATTGAGGAAACAAAGCATTAGCAAAATAGCAGGGCTGAATGGCAATCCTCTGAAAGCAAACAAAGCCACTACAATGAAGGAGAGAATGACATTTGCTAGACTATTGGTGGAAGTTCCCATTAATAAGGTAATTCCAGACACAATAATGTTTGAGAATAAGCATGGACACATCGTGGAACAAGATGTGGAATTTGAATGGAAACCAATACTATGTACCAAGTGCAAGCAATTTGGGCATGAACTAAAGGAGTGCATAAAGTACATAAGGGAAGAGACAAACAACAAGGCATTAACATGGGAATAAGAAGCAAAATATGTGGCAGAGAAGACAAGCAATGGAGAACACAAAGAAAATAACACAGTAATTACAAGGATGCAACTGTTGTAGAGGAATATCAGCAAAAGGAAGGAAAACAGTTGATGGTGAAACCAAGAAACGAAAATTTCTACTAAGGGAGGGGTATTACAAGAAGAGGAATAGTGATCAGAGAACCATACATTAATATAGGGAATTCATTTGCAACCTTAGATGACCAGCAAAGCAAGAATGGAAGCATAGCTATACCTCCCTGCCCTGGAGGAGGTGAAGTCGAGGGAGGTCCAGGACATGGAAAGGGTGGGAGAAACCCCAACCCTAATGGATATGATTGATTTTGTAAATGCTAAAGGTCTGAATAAGCCAGATAAACAGAGAAAAATGAATTAATTTATCCATAATCTTAGAGTTGGATTGTTCGGATTTCTAATAACAAAGATTAAGAGAGCTAAGGCACAGATAGCTTCTCTCAATCTCTGTCAAGGCTGGTTGTTCATAACAAACTTAGAAAAGCACACACGAGGAAGGATATGACTGTTGTGGAAAACTCAACTATATGAGGTAAACATAAATGAAGTGACAGAATAACTAATTCACAGTGAAGTCAAACATCGAGGGAATGGGATCAGTTTTAGTGTCACATTAGTGTATGGTTTCAATAAGCAAGCGACAAGAAGGAAACTATGGGAATATATCAACCAGATAGGTACTCAGTTTGAGGGCCTTTGGGCTATGATGGGTGACTTTAAGTGTGTCCTTAACACGGAGGAAAGAATAAGAAGTAAAGTAACAATGGCTGAAATAATAGATTTTACACAATGTATTGAAATGTGTGGTTTGAAGGAAATTAGATCTTCAGGAGCTTTCTTCACATAGAATAACAAGCAAGGGGGAGATAGCAGAGTCTTTAGTAAAATAGACCGGGTACTGGTAAATACTAAATGGATGATAGACTTGTCTGCATCAGAAGTACACTTTATGAGTGAAGGCATCTATGATCACTGTCCAGCAATAATAAATTGGGAAGGGGAAATACAGGTCATAAAAGGAAGTTTAGATATTTTAATATACGGAGCCTAATACCGGAATTTAAACCAAAAGTACAAGAAGTGTGGGAGAAGGAGCTGAAAGGCACAAAGATGTATAAACTGGTGGGGAAGTTGAATAGAACAAAGAGTGTACTGCAAAGACTAAAAAGGAAAAGATTTTCAGATGTTGAAAGGAAGGTAGAAACAAAAATGGCACGCTTAATAGAGTGTCAAGAAAATATCCAAAAAGACCCTAATGATGAACTAATTACAGAAGAAATCAGTTTGATGCAAGAAAGAATTAAATGGAAGACAGCTAAAGAACAATTCTTGAGACAAAAGAGCAAGATACAGTGGCTGAGACAGGGTGATAAAAATACAAAATACTTTCATAATGTGATAAAAGCCAGAAGCAATACTAATAAGATCTTTTCCATTAAGGATGCAACAGGGAAGGTGCATACAGATATGGAAGGGATTGCAAATTCCTTCATTTACTTCTATAAGAATCTGTTAAGTGAATAAAAAGAAGGAAGACAACATGGGTGCAACAATCTAGTTTGAAGAAGGCCTACAGTACAACATGAGCAGAGAGAAAAGTTGGAAGCTCAGTTTACTGAAAAAGAAGTAAAGGAAACCTTATGGTCAATATCAGGAGATAAGTCCCCAGGCCCTGATAGATATGGAAGCCAATTCTTCAAGGATTGTTGGCAAGTTATGAAACAGGATTAATTATGAAGTGTAATGGAGTTCTTTGAAACGACAAAAATGCTCAAGATCATTAACAACACAACTATAACTCTTGTTCCAAAGAACAATCATGCAGATGAGGTAGGAGACTATAGACCTCTTGCGTGCTGCAACACTATCTATAAAACAACCTTTAAGATGTTGTGCAATAGATTAAAAGAAGTATTACCCACAATAATAACTAAGAACCAGAGTGCTTTTGTAGAAGGCAAAAGCATTGTACAAAACATCCTTATCTGCCAAGACCTGGTGAAACTGTACAACAGGAAGAAGCCACACGAAGCTGCTTGATTAAAATAGATCTAGAGAAAGCATACGACTCAGTGGAATGGGGATTTGTGGAGGAAATGTTACATGACTTAAAATTTCCTTCCAGATTCATCAAATGGACTATGGTATGTATATCTACAACTCAATACTCAATGTCATTGAATGGGGGACTCTATGGATGTATTAAGGGGAGAAGGGATTGCGTCAGGGAGATCCTATATCACCTCTTCTATTCGTGATATGTATGGAATATTTTACAAGAATCATGCAATGGGTAGCCACTCTTGATAGATTTTCTTTTCATACAAAGTGCAAGAGTTTGAAGCTAAATCATTTATGTTTTGCTAATAATGTATTAATGTTTTGCAAAGGAGACTATCAAAGAGTATTGCTTATGCTGAGAGGTCTACAAATATTCTCTAATACATTTGGACTTAGTATGAATGATAGGAAATCAAATGTCTATAGTGAAAATATAGAAAGTCAATACTTAGCTGATATCTGTGAGGTAACAAGGTATAAATAGGGAACCTTGCCATTTAAATACCTAGGGGTTCCTATAACATCAAGAAAATTGGAAGCAAGGGACTGTGAATTAATGGTGGATAAACTGAGCACAAGAATACACTCTTGGGGATCGAAAAACATGTCTTATACAGGAAGAGTTTGATTGATTAACTTTGTATTGATAAACATACACTCATACTGGGAAACAATCTACATTCTACCAAAGAAGGTCTTAAAGGACATCATGGATATGTAGGAACTACTTATGGGATAGGAAATAAATATGAAATAAGGTGCCTTTGGTAGTTTGGGATTTAGTATGTAGACCAAAAAGAGAAGGGGGGCTAGGAATAAGAGAATGCAATACATGGAATGAAGTTGTTATGGCAAAGTATGTTTGGCACATTGCAAACAAAGAAGACATGTTGCGGGTTGAATGGGTGAATCATATCTACTTGAAAGGGGAAAATTGGTGGCACTACACTCCTCCACGGGGCTGCTGTTGGTATTAGAGGAAAATATATTCTATAAGAAACACGTATGCAGTAGGATATGTAGAGAATAGGTGGCAAACTAAGGCCGAAAAATACACAACGGAGAAGGGTAAAAAATGTCCCTGAACTATTGAAAAAGTTCTAAAAATATCCTTCATCTACCTATTGGGATAAAAATATCCTTCTATCTACCTTTTTGGTTCACTTATACCATTTGACCATTAGGTCAATGCTAAATTTTTAAAATAATTATTTAAATTCCACGTGGTAACTTTTGATTGGTCAAAATTAAAACATTTAACCTATTAGAAAGACCCAACCATATCTATCCATTTTCCGGACTAATCCACCCCAATACTAACCTGACCCGAATAAAATGTTCATAATAAATAAAAAGAAGACGCCCCCCATGGCGACATTACTAGTTTGTTCTTCCTAATGATGCAGTGCTAGTAAAGAGCTTATATGAGTATGTTCCCAAGTCGGTGCTTCCGGATATTCTGCATTTTCAAGCATTGAGGAATAGAATCTTAACCTTCTTGGAACACTTGGAGAAAAATATCAATCTTCATAGAGCTCATTTAATGTAGCAACGAGTTGGTAGTGATATACTTCGTAGATTTTGGAATCATAAAACTTTCTATGTCACGATTTTGTTAGATTTTGGGGCCTTTTTTAGTTGAACTTTTTGTTAGGGACGAGTTATTATTTGAAGCGGGTTAGTACGAAAAATTAGTAGATATAGGTAGGTCTTTCTAATGTGTTAGATGTTTTAATTTTGGCTAATAAAAAGCTGCCATTATTTTTAATTCACATTGACCTAACGGTCAAAGCGTATAAGTGAACCAAAAAGGTGGATGGAGGTGATTTTTAGCTCAATAGGTCAATGGAGGGTATTTTTAAATCTTTTTCAATAGTTTAGGGAATTTTTGACCTTTTTCCTAATACAGAGTGGCTACCACTGGAGAAAAGGAGAACTAGAATAATGGCCTTGGAGCAGAGGGGTGTAGAACAGAATGAAAAATCCTAAGCATAGTTTCATTTGTTGGCTTGCAATGCGTAGGAAACTATTGACAAAAGATAGAATGCTAAGAATGGCGATTACACAAGAGAGTGAATATATGCTATGTGTTGGACAAGCAGAATCGATTGACCACCTATTCTTTGAATGCACATTCTCTAAGATGCGCTTAGAAGAGGTGCTTAAATGGCTTGGGATGTATATAAAGAACACAGAGGTGACATGCATACGGAGAAAAATGACCAGAGTAGCTAAAGGAAAAATAGGAAGATCGTACATAGAGGCACTGATAGCAACAGTCATATACCACATTTGGAGAGCCAGAAATGAAGCAGTCGGGTTGCAGAAAGTACCAAGACCTCAAACAGTATTGAAGAAAATACCATATACATGTAAACATAGATGTTTCGAAGTTATACAGAAAAAGAAGAGACAGAAAGAGATGAGCTGGATAAAGAGACTATACAAATAGTTTGCAGGAAAGATGCACAAAATGTATAGAAATATATAGATAGAAAACAAAGGAAGATAACGGGGGCATAGAGAGGGCAGGAAAGGATAAGTGAAAGAATGATATGAACAATTGTATGTGTTTTGGTTCTGGATTATTGAATAATAAGCTTTATTTTCACCCAAAAAAATTACCTATTATATATATTTTCATCTTCTCATGATTTCCCGAAGCGCATGCAAATATTCTAGTTTGTTGATATTTGAGGGACAAAAATTGCAAAAATTCCTAGTAATTTAAATCAATGATTATCAATGGGCAAAATTAGTGATTGTCAATTAATTAAAGGAAAAATTTCACATTAGGACAGCTGGGTTCCCTACTTTTCAATTTTACAGTTTATATTTCAATTTACAACCAACTAGCCCAAAAATAATAAGCTAAGATTTAACATCCAACTCCAATAGGTTCTCAAAATTACTATTTAATTTTAAAAAATATTCCTCAAGCTTTTAAATTAATTTTTGAATCACTAACTATGACTCATATATTAGTTCAACAAACCAAATTCAATTTGGTGGTCAAAATTAGATTTTTAACAAGCTTAAATATTTGGATTTACATTCCGAATTTGATTTTGTGAGAAATTTCGAGTGAGTATTATTTAGACCTTTTAGAAATAGTATAAGGATGTTGTATATAAAATTTGAAGTCATTTAATGGAGATTTGGACTGGTTTTCAACAAGAATTGCAACTGAAAATCGTGAAGAGGTTCATCTACAGACGCTTGTATAAAGGTTTATAAAAGTGTATAAGGTATATTTCTACACTTATATACACTATTATACAAAATTATATATAATTATACAAAATGCTGACTTCATCTTCATCCTTGCATTTTTTCTGAAATTTAACTCAAATCTACTCCAAATCACTTCAAATTTAAATTTTGAAATCCTTTTGATATTTTCAATCAATTGGAATAACACCCAATCCAAACAACTAACAAATTCAAAAAAACTCATTTAGAAAGAAATGCTTTGAATGGTCTTTAATGGTGAACTTCTACTCATTAATTTTCTTATATTGCAAGCAGGTGACACAAAGAGAAGCAGAAAATACACGGCCTCTTGAAACATATGTAGAAAATGTGAGAAGAAGAGATAATGAAAGCAATGATTGTGAGAACATAAATTTAACTCCATAGTTTATAGAACCAATAGTTGTAAGAATACAAATGAATCTGCTAATGCTTTCAAAATATATACAATGTGGGCTAGGTCGGGTAAAACTTTAAAATATTGGCCAATTTCTTTATGGTGTGAAGTCATGTGTATTTTCTTGTAATTATTTCTTAATTAAAGTTGAACACTTGATGTAATATTCATGAATTTTTTATGACTGGCAATAATGAAAAGATCAATAAAGAGTGGGAGGATATTCATTTGTTTAAAAACATCAAGGCAGGTGTTGGAAAAATATTGTTGTCAAATTTAATGTGTAGCTTGTACCTTACCTATATAAATAGTTTCACTTCATCCATAAATTATAGTGTCAAAATCTCTTTGAAAAAATTTCACAAACTTAGAGAAAAGATCCATAAACTCTATTGATTAAAAAGATTAATCATTTCGACAATACATCACAAGTTAAAATTATTCTTCGCTTCAAAATTCTGACCAAATTGCCAGTTAGCAGGAACAACATTATCAGATTGAACCCATTGGCCATCATTAGTTTGTACTTGGAAAGACAAGATCTGTCCTACCAATTGTGCAGAAGTTTGCCAATTTTGGCCCCAATTTCTCGACATAGTAATCCAACCAGTTTTAGATCCTTTAATTTTGACATTGGTAACATCTCCAACACCTCCAATATTGCAAACAAGAACAAGAATCCAATTAGGATTCCCTTTGATCTCAAACTTAACCCCTCCTTTTTTATGGCACTTGACTCTTCTATAAACTACAGGGACAACACCTGCTTTATATTTGGCTATTTTTACAAACATTGGCTCTAACAAATCAAAGTGTTCTTGGGGAGGATTGCACCAAACATATACAGTTTGTGTAATTTGGTGGGTAGAAATTGGTGGCTGTTATTGTAATTTTTACCCCTGCATTGCACCATTGAGGAGCATTTACACATATTATTTCAAAGCAAGCTCCACAGGTTGCCCCATTGTTAAAAACTGATGTGCTTAGTGCTGCTGTTTCCAAGCCATATCCTTGCTGGAATAAATTTTCATAGCCACAAGCTCCCTCTGCAATAATATCCAAATACTATTTGTTAATATATATGTCGTGAACAAAATAAAACTTATAAAGTTGCAAATATTTTTTACACATACGTGACAACAGTCCTATAATATAACACCATATTATATTATATGGTGTAATAATATAATACCAAAACCACTAGGATATCATTAAAAAAGATGTTTCATCAATTGAGCAAGCTTCGCTGTAACGACCCGATCGGTCGTTTTGAGTACTAGAGCTCCGTTAAGCAGTCGAGGCCATGAACAGCTTCATTTCAGGTATAATCACTTGTACGCGTGGTCGGAATTTAATTTTGGGGAGTTTAGAGTTGATTTGGGAAGAGAATCCTAATTGATAAGCTTAAAGTTGAATGAATAAACTAGTATTAGAATTTTGAGTAAACGACCTCGGAATCGGGATCTGAAGGTTCCAGCAGGTTCGTATGATAATTTCGGACTTGGGCGTATGCCCGGTTCGGGTTTTGGATAACCCGGAAGCATTTTGGTGCCTATTGTGGAAGTTAGCATTTTTTTAAGAAATTCCTTAAGTTTAGCTTAAAGAGCATTTCAGCGTTATCGATATCCGTTTGGGATTCCGAGAATGAGAGTAGCTCCGTATGGTAATTCTGGAGTTGGGAGCGCGATCGGAAGTGAATTCGGAGGTCCGTAGACCATTTTGAAGCCATTTTGCTAAAGATAGAGAGTTGAAGGTTTTTGGAGAGTTTGACCGGGGGGATTGACTTTTTGATATCGGGGTCGGAATTGAATTTCGAAAGTTGGAGTAGGTCTGTAATGACAAATATGACTTGCGTGCAAAATTTGAAGTCAATCGGACGTGATTTGATAGGTTTAAAAATCGGAAATAGAAGTTGGAAAGTTCAAAGTTAATAAAGATTGAATTGAGGTGTAATTCATAATTTTGGTGTTGTTTGATATGATTTGAGGCCTCGAGCAGGTCCGTAATGTATTTTGGGATTGGTTGGTATGATTGGTTAGGATCCCGGTGGCCTCGGGTGGATTCCGGGTGGTTAACGGATCGAAATTTGGAAATTTGGAAGGCTGAGTGTGCTGTTTCTATCATAACCGCATCTGCGGTTCCTGGACTGCAGAAGCGGGACCGCAGATGTGGTCTGAGGCCTGCAGGAGCGGAAAGGTAGGGCATGAGGAAGAGCCACAAAAGCGACACATATTCCGCAGAAGAGGAAAGGGGGTCAGGCCCAGGTGGCCGCAGAAGCGTCTTTTTGACCGCTTAAGCGGAACCGCTGATGCGGTTGAGCTTCCTCTGAAGCGAAGATGGGCTGAAGCCAGGGACCGCAAATGCGGATCATTTTTCGCTGAAGCGGATTTTGCAGAAGCGGAAATCCCTGGATGGCAGAATGTCATTTTAAGGTCTGGGATTGGCCATTTCTATCACATTTCTCCATGGCATGGACGATTTTGGGGAGCTTCAAGAGGGAATTTTGTCGTCAATGATTAAGGTAAGTCATCCCTATCACTTTTGAGTTAAATATATCAATTATATATGGATTTAAGCATGGAAATTAGAGTAAATGTTGAGGTTTTGGTTGAAAACCTAGAAAATTATAACCTTGGATTTTAGCCACGATTTTTAGTATGGAATTAGGAGAAAATCATATATTTGAGTTCCTAAGGTCATGGGTAAACTTTGTCTTTGAGAAATTTTGGATTCCGGGCACGTGGGCCCGAGGGCATTTTGGTTAACTTTTCGTTCGGGGTTAGGAATTATTGTAAATTTAGTTTTAAGGTATAGTTGAGCATATATTAATGGATTTGTATGATCATTGGCTAGTTTTGGTGCATTGTGCATTGGTTCAAGCTTTCGGAAGGATGTAGAATGTCGAATTGCGAGTCTTCGGAGGGAGGTGAGTCTCCTTTCTAATCTTGTGAGGGGGAATTTACCCCATAGGTGAAGTAATTGATTATGTGCTCCTATTTGTGGGGGATACGTATGCACGAGGTGATGAGAGTCCGTGCGTACCTACTATTATGCTATTGTCCGGGTAGTTAGGACTCAAAAATATATGTACGTGGATTAATTGTGAACACATTGGTAGCTTGAATTTCTTAACTCACATCGAATTATTAAGTAAATTCCTAAAAGAATTAAACTTCATCTCTTAAATGGTTAAAGGAGAATTGGTTTTATTTGAATAAATATTCCCCGATAAGTTCTTATTTGACTGATTGAGCATGTACTTTATGTGTGCCTGCATCGCATGGATGATTCGCGAGTAGGATATGTGTTTAATTATGGAACGGGGCGAATGCCTCGGTGATAATAGATTTATCTATGGTTCGTGCCGCTCAACCCTCGGCAGTGCACAATTTACATTCTGTTGGAGTGGGTCGTCGACCTCGGCGTGATTTGCGCATGTTTATCTATTACTTGGAAATTTGTAAAAGTGGAATTGGCCCTACGTGTCTTTATATGAACTGATAAAACAATAAATAAAAAACCTTAGAAACCCTTGATTTATTATTGGAGGTGTTTGCCTATTTTCTGGCTTCACAACTTGAACTTTTATATAAATCCATGATTTTTCCCCACACTTATAGAATATTGCTAATTGACCTCTAGTGAGTGTTAGAATTGGCCATCTCGTCTCTACCCCTTCGGGATTAGGCGGGATACTCACTGAGTACACGTTGATTACGTACTCATACTGTACTTCTGTGCATTTTGTTGCACAGGTACATGATACTTTAGCGGTCTACTGGGCGCAGCAGCACGGACAAATTCGGGAACAAGGTGAGTTGCAGTATGCGAGGCGGCCCGCAACTCTTTAAATTCCCTTCTAGTAACTGTATTTCTTTCCTGTCCATTGTATTTCGGACGGATGTTGTGTTGTATTTTATGTCTTATTCAGTAGTTGCTCATGCACTTGTGACACCGGGTTTCTGGGATGGTTTCAGTAAATCTTTGTACTAGTTGTTATTATTTAAGTTTGAACTCAAGAAATGATCTTAATTTTATGTGAAACAGAAGAAAAAACCTTAGATTTTCAAAAGCATTAAAAGAGGAAATTAATTGGTAATCTAATTGGCTGTCCTGACAGCGGTGTCTGGCGCCACCACGGCCTTTAGTGAATTTTTGGTCGTGGCAACATAGTATCAGAGCACTAGGTTCCCGTCGGTCTCACGAGTCATGAGCAAGTCTAGTAGAATCTCGCGGATCGGTACGAAGACGTCTGTACTTATCCTCGGGAGGCTGCAGGACTGTTAGGAGTACTTCCCTTCTTGATTTCCTTATCGTGCGGTTTGATTCCTTTGAGGCGTATGCCTTGATTTCTTTCTCACTCAATCTTACGCGACGCGAGCGCTTGTCATAAATCGAAAATTGAAGGATTGTAATGGCACTACAAATGTGGTGCAGGATGATTCTCCCGGTATAGTTGATTGGACTATTATAGTTGCATTTTGGAGGGATATTCTATTGTTTCAACTCAGTAACAGAACTTCTAAGAGCCTTGAGGCTAGGCACAAGTTGCCATGATGCTTATGAGCGACTATTCCGCAGTGTTGTTGTACTGGTAGGGTGTTGCCTACGTGTCGGGGCAGTAAATAAATTGAAAGGAGGTTTACTCAGTGTGTAATCAAGGGATTCAGTATTTTATTCCCGGCAGGGGAAAGTCAATCGAACTAAGGATGGACAGATAGGGACTGATGGAAGTAATGAAACGTGGTAATTGCAGGCGTGGTAGAGTTCTCCTCTATATGGGGGTGCTGCTTCCCTAATTAAACTCTTTAAGCTTGTCAGTGTTATGATCTGCTACAATTCGCCTTGGGGCAAGATATTGTGAAGTAGTATTGAAGATACAACTGTCAGATATCGCGTGATGTGGTGGTTTAAGATCGAATCAGAATTTCTAATGTTGACGGCTCGATAAAGATAACCTTTGAAAAGGTTTAAAGTTAGCAACAATGGTGGATTCAAGTGCCACAAAGATAGATTTTTATTTGAGGCAACAATTGAGCAACAAAGTATGAGGAAGGAC